>JAYKQN010000038.1:0-27500 GCA_036785175.1 Eupleurogrammus muticus
GGGCGGGGTCAGCGGCAGGGGGCGGGGCAGCGGCAGGGGGCGGGGCAGCGGCAGGGGCAACAGATTAAAGGAGTAAATAATAAAACACGATTAATAGATTTAATTCATTTGCCTCATTTTAGCTCAAACTGCCTCATTAAATAAATGTAAATAGATATTTAATTAAAAAGATGCAAACTACATTTAACGACTGATTTAACGTTACAAGAACATTTAGAAAGTCTGGATTTTATATTTTAGAAAACGGGAGATTATGAAAAGACCTAAATCGTCTAAAATCAAGTTCCTCATTTCTCCAGAATGATTTCTCTGATTTTTTTTACCTTCTTTCGAAGCTTTTCTGCAGCATCGATTTCATCTTTAATGGTTTTATCAAACTTATTCAACAACTTTGGTTTTTTCTTCTTTGCTGGAAGAGAAAGAGAAAAAGAAGTTGTTAAATCCAGCAGTTTCACGTTGTTGGTGTTTGACGTTTGTGATTATTTTACCTTTTTCCTTCAGCTTCTCTGCTTGTTTCTGTTTCTCTGTTGATGATACGCAAGGAACTGATTTAATGTGTTATAGTATTAACCATAAAGGAAATGATTTATGTTTAATAATGTGAACCATGACATTGTGTGTAGACTTTTTGTCATGTAATAATTTGTTTTTCACCTGATGCCTTTATACACTTTGTCTTTCTAGCTCAGATTTCATTTTTTTTACTTTTAAAATGGAATCACATTATGTTTTATTCAATTTTCATCCTAATATTTTTGTGTATCTCACATTTTTCCAAAACCAAGAAACAAATTGAAAAGAAAAATTATTTCTCCAATGAAATAATATTATCTCTGTAATCTGTATTTATAACAACAAGCTGATTGTTTTATAAAATATCAGAGTGAATCCTGTGAGTGCTGAAGTTATGAGAGAAATTAAATCTAAAAAAAAGAAAACGGGGCAAAGTGTCGGACCTTCAGTCTGTGGTTCTGGTTCTGGTTCTGGTCCAGACTGGTTCTGTGTTTCTCCCTCCAGCTCTGACAAGAGATTAAATATATTTAAATGTAATTTCTTTCTAAAACTTTCCAGAACAAATGAGATGTTTATGGACATGAAACTGCAGCGTTTTACAAGATCAGAAAAAAACCTGTTTCCTGAGGAACTTTGGAACTTGTCAAATATCTTCCAGACTCCACTAGAAAAAATAAAAAAACAATATGAATGAAACATGTGATCAGAAAAACAGGAGAAACCCTGCGCCTCATAGTAAGGTGTAAATAAACATCACAACAAATCTGAAATAAAAGGAGGCTTGTTCCTGAAGGTTCTAACTCACCTCCTGACTCCAGATTCTCCTCCACTAGAACTACAGCAGAAACAGAAACAAATATATAGGATCAATGAGATGAAATCTAATCTTAAAATCTATTTGGATCAATAAATGGATCAATGGAAAGCTGAGTATTGATCATGTCATCCCACCTCCAGCTGTGTCGATGCGGTCGGCTTCATCTGAAAAATGAAAATTCATCTATGTTAATGACGTAGAAATAATCTGAAGGAAAAACAGAAACAATCAGTGAAAAAAAGTGAAAAAGTTCTGACCATTAGGAAGGCTGAGACCTCCAGGATCATCTGAAACACACACACACACACACACACACACACACTTTGTTTAGTTTTCAGCTCAGAATACTGATTATGTTTGATATAATAATATTAGAATATATCATATTCATTTTTATGTTGCTGTGCTGGAATAAAATGGAACTAAAAACAAAGTCTGACCTGGAACAAAGTCGTCTTCTACTAGAGGAGGAAGAGGAACAGCAGCTACACACACACACACACACACACACACACAGAATAACAGCTTGTATGACATTGACGATGATGATGATGATGAAGATGATGATGAAGATGAATCACAGGCCTCGTCCACTTTTCTCTTCTATCTACAAACAGTAGTTAGTTCGTGTTTCTTCGTCTTTGTGAGATTCTGATGTTTGTTGTTTCTACAGTGATCAGCTGATGAATTAAATGAATCATTAATTGATGGAACAGGAAGTTAGTTTTCTCTTGTTGGTCAGGTTTAACGCTGCAGGTTAGTTTTAAGGATTATCAGGTGAAGTGATGAGGTCACAGGTTAATTGGTTAATTGGTTAATTGGTTAATTGTGGTGAAGCAGCTGGTTAGTAAACGTGCAGCAGCCGCCAGGTGAGTCCAGCACCAACCTTGGATTTCAGACTCCACCTCCTGAGATCCAGAGACTGACAGACACACAGACACAGCCACAACGTTACCTCAGTGCAGTGGTTCTCAAACAGTGGGGTGCACCCCCCAGGGGGCACGAGGCTCCGCCTAGGGGGGCACGGTTGACTTCAGGGAACATGCTTTTTTATTTGATTTTTTACTGTGCTAGAATAAAGTGCAGTTGCACCTCCACTCCATTAGGGGGCAGTAGAGTGTTCACAGGGAGCATACAGCACAGAGTATGAGTATGAAGTGTAGACACCAAGTGACACCATGAAAACATATTTAACAGGGATGAGAAGACAATAACTGAGAAGCACTGGTTTAGTGACATCACTAAGGACAGCATCACAGGCAGGGAGCTGGAGCTGCTCAGAAACACGCCACGATCAATCAATCAATCAATCAATCAATCAATCAATCAACCAATCAGTCAGCCAGAATTATGAGATAAAATCTAAAAAATGATAAAAAATGAAATTCATGGATTTAAAAAAAGCATAATTTTCCAATATTTTTTGTTAATCACACGTACTTCAAAATCACCTCAAAAACTTGCTAGAAAAAAACTTTATACTGAAGAAATTTGATGGAAAAGATGTCGATTAAAGTGTTAAATTTTCTTTTTCTTTCATTCCTTTCCGTCCACTCACTGTCTGTCTCAGAGTTTGTGATAATTTGAAGTTTTTAGGGGCGGAATAAGAAGCAGCTCACGGAACAAAAAGTGTGTTTGACTCCGTTTCACAGAGTGAAATCAACGGAAATAAAGAGAAAAGGCGAGAGAAGCTTGTGATGGACTGACCTTCGTCATCCTGGTACGACCCGACGTCTGAAACTGAAAACACAGCAACAGCAACTCATGAATGTTCCTATGATGACCAACATATGAGCTAAAATTATTCAACAAATATAAGATAAAAATAGAAAAGATGTGATAAACAGACATTATAATAAAATTTAAAGTATATATTTATATATAAAATGTATATATAAAAAAAGACAAAAAACACGTTTTATGAAAATAACATCAAAATGACCAAAATTAGGACAAAAAATAGAAATAAGTGAAATGATATCAAAAAAGAAAAAAAAATTGATAAACCTGAATAATATTTTTTTTTTTGCAGTGTAGTGCAGTAGTAGTAAATTCTATATGGATCAGTTCTTAAAAAAAGGAAAACACACACACTCACACACACACACACACCTGAGGCAGCCTCCTCTTTTGGAGTCGAAGGGGGCGTGTTCTCTGCTGGCCCCGCCCCCGGTGGCTCTGCAGCCTGCTGATTGGTCGGTGGAGACGCTCGTCGGCTGCTTCCTGAAAACAGTAATGAACGGATTCTGTGATTTAACGCCTGAAACGTCTTTCTGCCTAAAAACAGATCATTTACTCGTTTACTGTGAAATAAAGATCAATGTGAAAAGAGATCAATCAAAACGTTGCATCTGATCAGGTGCTCGGTGCATTGAGCCCAATAATCAATAATCATGTTGCTTCACTGGCTTCAGCGATTATTGTTGTTACTCAAAGTTCGATCTTGATTTTAATCTAAAAAAATTGTTTGACTTTTGATTGTAATATTAACAATTATTATTAGAGCTACAGCTAAAGACACTGATTTGATAGTTGATCAATCTAATTGAGGGAGATTGAAGCTAAAATGTCTTTTTTTGTCCACAACCCAAAGATCATCAGTTCACTATTATAGAAGAATAAAGAAACCAGGAAATAACCAGAGAACAGAAGCTGGAACCAGAGAATCTGGACATTTTATCGGTAAAATGACTCTGATCCATTATTAAACAGTGATGACAGCAACAGCTGGAACCTCATCGTTTCACTGAATATTTATTTTATATTAACTCTGTAATTTGTCTCTTTTCATTTTAACGAGATAAAACTGCTAAAAACAAGTTTACACTTGTTGTGCAGCAGTGTCTGTACCTGTCTGTCTGTACCTGTCTGTCTGTACCTGTCTGTCTGTACATACCTGTCTGTCTGTACCTGTCTGTCTGTACCTGTCTGTCTGTACATACCTGTCTGTCTGTACCTGTCTGTCTGTACCTGTCTGTCTGTACATACCTGTCTGTCTGTACCTGTCTGTCTGTACCTGTCTGTCTGTACCTGTCTGTCTGTACCTGTCTGTCTGTACATACCTGTCTGTCTGTACCTGTCTGTCTGTACCTGTCTGTCTGTACATACCTGTCTGTCTGTACCTGTCTGTCTGTACATACCTGTCTGTCTGTACCTGTCTGTCTGTACCTGTCTGTCTGTACATACCTGTCTGTCTGTCTGTACATACCCGTCTGTACCTGTCTGTCTGTCTGTACCTGTCTGTCTGTCTGTACCTGTCTGTCTGCACATACCTGTCTGTCTGTACATACCTGTCTGTCTGTCTGTACATACCTGTCTGTACCTGTCTATGTCTGTCTGTACGTCTGTCTGCACATACCTGTCTGTACCTGTCTGTCTGTCTGTACGTCTGTACCTGTCTGTCTGTCTGTACCTGTCTGTACATACCTGTCTGTAGCTGTCTGTCTGTCTGTACCTGTCTGTCTGTATGTACCTGTCTGTCTGCACATACCTGTCTGTCTGCACATACCTGTCTGTCTGTCTGTACATACCTGTCTGTACCTGTCTGTCTGTCTGTCTGTAGATACCTGTCTGTACATACCTGTCTGTCTGTACCTGTCTGTCTGTCTGTACATCTGTCTGTATGTACATACCTGTCTGTACCTGTCTGTCTGTCTGTACCTGTCTGTCTGTACCTGTCTGTCTGTCTGTATCTGTCTGTCTGTACCTGTCTGTCTGTCTGTCTGTCTGTACCTGTCTGTACATCTGTCTGTATGTACATACCTGTCTGTACCTGTCTGTCTAACCGTGTTCTGATGTCTGTAGACGTCTTTTTTCTGTTAATTCTTTTTATTTTTGTTCCTCTTAATAAAGATAATGATGATGATAAAGTTTCAGTTCATTTTTGATTTGTAATGTTATCAACCATTGTAAAATAAACGAATAAATAAATGAATAAAAACACGTTTAACATTAATAAATATGGGAAAATTTATAAACACAAGATACAAATTAATATAAAATAAAGACAAAAGCATCAGGATAAAAGTAATAAAATACAAGAAAAAAGTGAGTAATGTTCAAATTTTAGATAAAAATAGAAATATGAGATGTATTGTTTTTTTTAGAAAATAAGATTAAATGACCCAAAAGCAAGAAATAAAACCTGAAATAAGAAATCCACAGAATAAAATAAAAGGCAAATCTTTTCAGAATTTGATTTGTGCCAAAAACAAAATGTTTCAACTTAAGATAATTTATAGTTTTATTCTTTATAAATCACAACCATCGTCTAAATTAAGGTTTGAAAAAGGAAAGTTTCCCGTCTCTTAAATAATTGATAATTTTCACCCGAGTAAAGAGCTGAAAGAGAAAAACCTGAAACCTCTACCGAGTTTAAACAAGAAACCAGAATAAAAAGGAACAAATAAAGATTCTGACATTTTAGCTTCAATCTGCAGCTTTGACAAACACTGACCAACATTTTACAGCATTTAATGAACCAAACAACTAATTGATTAATCATTTTAATAATTGATTATTATATACCTGTTAGTTTGCCATAATACTTATAATAATCAGCACAGACCTCAAGTCTAAGGATACAACATGATGGATTATGAACAGCAAATAAATCAAACTAAATTTCAAAGAGAAACTTCTGCTCAAGCATCAAATCAGAAGAAACAACCAAACATCATCTACAGTTAAAGTCTCTTCAATATCAGCTTTTGTCCTTTTGTCAGAATTCAAACTGTGTTTCAGGAAGTCCAAACTTCACAAAAACAAAGGAGAATATTCTGATACACAGCAATTAACGGTTAAACATTTACCAAATGACACAAAGAGAGAAATATGAAGGTGAACAGAGGCTAAAGCTCCGTTTAGCTGGATTCACCATCACTTCACCTTCACTTTATGACACCACACGTCAGGGGTCGGATCTTCATGTGTGTTTGTCATCGTTGTGAGATATCTGGCGTCTTAACGACCTGCAGCTACTTCTTCTGTTTGCTCTTTTCTTCAACTGCCAACACGCTAGCTCTGCGCGCCGTTGCTGCCCTCGATGTCGCCACCTGGGAAGCGTTGGGATCGACCTTCGCCACGTTGGGATCGACCTTCGCCACGTTGGGATCGACCTTCTTCACGTTGGGATCCACCTTCGCCACGTTGGGATCCACCTTCTTCACGCTGGGATCGACCTTCTTCACGTTGGGATCCACCTTCGCCACGTTGGGATCCACCTTCTTCACGTTGGGATCCACCTTCGCCACGTTGGGATCCACCTTCGCCACGCTGGGATCGACCTTCGCCACGCTGGGATCGACCTTCGCCACGCTGGGATCGACCTTCGCCACGTTGGGATCCACCTTCGCCACGCTGGGATCCACCTTCTTCACGTTGGGATCGAACTTTGTGATGTTGGTGGTCCCCTTGGCACGAACCTTCATGGCGTTGACATTCGTCTTGTTGACTCTCGTGCCGTTGGCATCAGCATTCCTCTCGTTGGTGGCGTTGCGTTCCTTCGCCGTTCTCTCGCCAACCCGCCCTTCCTCCATCTTGTCCCGCTGCCTCTCCTTCTCCTTCACTCTTCTCTCCCGTTCCATCTTCTCTTTCTCTCTTTCCTTCACCACTAGTTCACTAATCTCCATCTTTTCCCTCTGTTCTCTTGCTATTCTGTCCTTTTTCTCCTTTTCCTTCTCCAGTCTTTCCTTCTCTTTAGCAATTCTTTCCTTCTCCAGTCTTTCCTTCTCTTTAGCAATTCTTTCCTTCTCCAGTCTTTCCTTCTCTTTAGCAGTTCTTTCCTTCTCTTTAGCAATTCTTTCCTTCTCCAGTCTTTCCTTCTCTTTAGCGAGTCTTTCCTTCTCCAGTCTTTCCTTCTCTTTAGCAATTCTTTCCTTCTCCAGTCTTTCCTTCTCCGGTCTTTCCTTCTCTTTAGCGAGTCTTTCCTTCTCCAGTCTTTCCTTCTCTTTAGCAATTCTTTCCTTCTCCAGTCTTTCCTTCTCCGGTCTTTCCTTCTCTTTAGCGAGTCTTTCCTTCTCCGGTCTTTCCTTCTCTTTAGCGAGTCTTTCCTTCTCCGGTCTTTCCTTCTCTTTAGCAATTCTTTCCTTCTCCAGTCTTTCCTTCTCCGGTCTTTCCTTCTCTTTAGCGAGTCTTTCCTTCTCCAGTCTTTCCTTCTCTTTAGCGATTCTTTCCTTCTCCAGTCTTTCCTTCTCTTTAGCAATTCTTTCCTTCTCCAGTCTTTCCTTCTCTTTAGCAATTCTTTCCTTCTCCAGTCTTTCCTTCTCTTTAGCAATTCTTTCCTTCTCTTTAGCAATTCTTTCCTTCTCCAGTCTTTCCTTCTCTTTAGCGAGTCTTTCCTTCTCCAGTCTTTCCTTCTCTTTAGCAATTCTTTCCTTCTCCAGTCTTTCCTTCTCCGGTCTTTCCTTCTCTTTAGCGAGTCTTTCCTTCTCCAGTCTTTCCTTCTCTTTAGCGAGTCTTTCCTTCTCCAGTCTTTCCTTCTCTTTAGCAATTCTTTCCTTCTCCGGTCTTTCCTTCTCTTTAGCAATTCTTTCCTTCTCCAGTCTTTCCTTCTCCAGTCTTTCCTTCTCTTTAGCGATTCTTTCCTTCTCCAGTCTTTCCTTCTCCAGTCTTTCCTTCTCTTTAGCAATTCTTTCCTTCTCCAGTCTTTCCTCCTCTTTAGCGAGTCTTTCCTTCTCCAGTCTTTCCTTCTCTTTAGCGAGTCTTTCCTTCTCCAGTCTTTCCTTCTCTTTAGCAATTCTTTCCTTCTCCAGTCTTTCCTTCTCTTTAGCGAGTCTTTCCTTCTCCAGTCTTTCCTTCTCTTTAGCAATTCTTTCCTTCTCCAGTCTTTCCTTCTCTTTAGCGAGTCTTTCCTTCTCCAGTCTTTCCTTCTCCAGTCTTTCCTTCTCTTTAGCGAGTCTTTCCTTCTCCAGTCTTTCCTTCTCCAGTCTTTCCTTCTCCAGTCTTTCCTTCTCTTTAGCGAGTCTTTCCTTCTCCAGTCTTTCCTTCTCTTTAGCGAGTCTTTCCTTCTCCAGTCTTTCCTTCTCCAGTCTTTCCTTCTCTTTAGCGAGTCTTTCCTTCTCCAGTCTTTCCTTCTCTTTAGCAATTCTTTCCTTCTCCAGTCTTTCCTTCTCTTTAGCGAGTCTTTCCTTCTCCAGTCTTTCCTTCTCTTTAGCAATTCTTTCCTTCTCCAGTCTTTCCTTCTCATTAGCAAGTCTTTGGTTCTCCAGTCTTTCCTTCTCCAGTCTTTGGTTCTCCAGTCTTTCCTTCTCCAGTCTCTCCTTCTCCAGTCTTTGGTCCTCCAGTCTTTCCCGCTGTAGTCGCTCTGTCTCCTCCCTCTCTCGTTCCCTGGTCATTCGTTCTCTCTCTTCTCTGAACATTCTCTCCATCCGTTCCTTCTCCTCCTTCAGCCGCTGCCATTCGGCATCCAGCGCCTCCTTCTTCAGGGCCCAGGCCTCCTTCTCCTGCTGCTCCTGCTGCTCCTGGTCCTGGGCGAGGGCAGCTCTGATGTGGGCCAGGGCCATGTTGGCGATCCTCCTGGCTTCCATCTGCTCGTGGATCTGCCTCAGCTGGTCTTTCAGAGCCTGGCGCAGCAGGACTCCTCGGACAGGCCGGTCTGGGGTCAGGGTTAGAGACGGGTTCAAGGAGAACCAATCACATACCGAGCTGTTAGTGTGGTAAGACCACGGCAACCCACGAGGCGTTAAGGACGCGATGATTTACCTGAAGAAACCCCTTCAGGTTCAGAGACGCCAGTGACGTGACAAACTAAAACGCTTCTTGGTTCGTCCCACAGGTGTGAAACTGTTCCCACGTGTAACCGACGTTACTTTTAAATTTGTGGTGATTATTGTGATCCTGATCGCGTTAAAGCTGCTCAAACCAGTCACTGACGAACCAAAAAAGACATTTCCCTTCAGGTTCGATCTGTTTTTGTCCAAGTCCAGTTTCTGTACATTTTCACAAAGTAGAGTTCATGGTCTAAGAATTGAGTCCGATTCAATTAATCAATTAATCACCAACTATTCTGATAATTGATTATTCAACCTGAGATAATGACAAAAATGTCATGTGGTGTAATCCTAAAAACTTGGTACCTGATAGTTTAACTATCGTGAAAAGGTGGTTTTAAAGAATAAAAACACATGGGTTAGGGTTATGGCGAGGCTAGGTTAGGGTTAGGGCTAACCCTAACCCTAACCTATCAATCAACTATCAGGAATTTCTTTCCTTTTTATTTTGTGTCAAAAATCTCACAAAAATGTGATTTTTGTAAAAAATGAATGGTACATATGGACTTTTAAATGAGAACCCAACCCTGATGAATGTTTTAGAAACTATATTTTGACATTTTTTCGTTAGTTTTTTTGTCATTTTAGTCTATATTAACTTGACTTATTAAACAAGATTAAACAGTCAATGGTCAGGAGAAAAAAAAAAAACAATTAGTTCTTAACTGTCACATTAATCACCAAATCTCTCCTATTCTATTGATCGTTTCAAGAACCGATGGATTAATCAAATATCACAATTGTCAGTTAATTATAGCTCTAATGCATCTATTAGAAGCTTTTCCATGTGCAAAAGAGGTGAAAGGCGCTAGTTAATAGGTTAAATGGCACAAAGGTCGATAGGTAGGTGATTACCAGAAGTTCAAATGTTTATTAAAAACTGAGTTTTATCAAAGACTAGAGGTAGCACAACTCAGAGGTTCTTCATCAAATCAGCCACTGCTACTCGCTGATAACGTCACACAGCACAAGATTCTGGGTTCCTTTGTTTGACAAACCAAAGCCACGCGTTCACACATCAAACCAGGACAAAGGAAACAGACTGAAGTTTGTTTCCGACATGCAAGGCGGCAAGTTTTATACCTCGGGTCGTGTTCTTTGTCGCATCGGTTTCTTCTGACACAGAAACAAACTGATTAGTTTTATCTGTAGAGTTCAACAAACAGCTTCCACATCACCAACAGCACAGTAGGATTATTGAGTTCAACCAGACTCCTCCAGCGTACTGTACGGCTTACCTGTTCATACCAGGTTTAAAGTTTGATATAGACTGGATCTGAATCAACCAGGTTCATGCTGAAAATCAAATCACACACAACGATCAGATCTCTACCTTTTGTGAGCTTCGCCTCTTGATCAGCTTCCTCTAAAGTCTCGTCTTCTAGGTCAAAACGAGTGTTGTCAGCTATTCCCCTCGTTTGTTTTAAGCGTGCTTGTGTTTCTCCACTCATACCTCGGCTTTTCTCTTTCTTCTTTGCCGTTTTCTTGTCTTCTACGAGGTTTAGAAACAAACAAATCTATCAGAGACTGATGTTTGTTCGTATCTGTTCTCATCCTGACAAAAGAACATCTCTCATCTGAACGGTAGGAAGTGTAGTAGGAAAGAGCAGTAGGAAAGGACGGTAGGAAGGATGGAAGGATGGATGGTAGGATGGATGGTAGGATGGATGGAAGGATGGATGGTAGGATGAATGGTAGGATGGATGGAAGGATGGATGGTAGGAAAGGACAGTAGGATGGATGGTAGGATGGATTGTAGGATGGATGGTAGGATGGATGGTAGGATGGATGGAAGGATGGATGGTAGGAAAGGACGGTAGGATGGATGGTAGGAAAGGACGGTAGGATGGATGGTAGGAAAGGACGGTAGGATGGATGGTAGGATGGATGGTAGGAAAGGACGGTAGGATGGATTGTAGGATGGATTGTAGGATGGATGGTAGGATGGATGGTAGGAAAGGACGGTAGGAAGGATTGTAGGATGGATGGTAGGATGGATGGTAGGATGGATGGAAGGATGGATGGTAGGATGGATGGTAGGATGACTTGCAGGATGGCCTGCAGGCATGACGTAGGATGGATGGTAGGAAAGGACGGTAGGATGGATGGTAGGATGGATGTACGTGCCCTGCCTTACTTCATGATGCAACTTCGTTTACTTCCCTGCCTAGGATGGATGGTAGGCCATGGATGGTAGATGGATGGTAGGATAGGACGGTAGGATGGATGGTAGGATCCATGGTAGGAAAGGACGGTAGGATGGATGGTAGGATCCATGGTAGGAAAGGACGGTAGGATGGATGGTAGGATGGATGGTAGGAAAGGACGGTAGGATGGACGGTAGGATGGATGTAGGATGGACGGTAGGATGGATGGTAGGATGGATGGTAGGATCCATGGTAGGATGGATGGAAGGATGGATGGTAGGAAAGGACGGTAGGATGGATGGTAGGATGGATGGTAGGATGGATGGAAGGATGGATGGTAGGAAAGGACGGTAGGATGGATGGTAGGATGGATGGTAGGATGGATGGAAGGATGGATGGTAGGATGGATGGAAGGATGGATGGTAGGATGGATGGTAGGATGGATGGTAGGATGGACGGTAGGATGGACGGTAGGACTGATGTAATTAAATACAACACTTGAGCCTTTATCATCACATGAAGATTTATTCCAGCAGCAACAGAGGTTATGGTCAGTCTACCCTAACGGGTATGAAAGTGCAGCTGCTTGTTGGTAAAATTCTAAACTTAAGAGACTGTAGAGTCACGGCTATAACTCAAAGTGAACTAATTATTAAAAACATTTATATTTGACAAAATATAATAATAATATAATCATATTTTCAGAGTAAGCCACATGATATGATAATATATTATCCTTCTTTTATTTATTATGTTTTTTTATTCTACACTACAAATAATTTCCGCTTATAAACAACTTTAAAAGATATCACATGATAGAAATACCAAGAACTAAAATTAAATAAAAAGATTAAAAAAGAGAGAATAAAACACTAAAAGTAAAGCAATATTAGGGTTTTATGAAAAATATTTCACATTTTGTGGTGTTTCAATAGATCAGAAACGGTGCGAAGCCGAATCAATAATATTATAATGAAAACAATCACTTGCTGCGTCATGAACCATATCTTCATGTTTGTGACTTCCCCCATAAAACGAACCAGTGAAACAACGTCCAGATTTACAGGTTCCATCCTCTGATCGATCAGAGGCTGTTGATCCTTATTGGTTTCTACTCTCCGATCAATAACTGAACTCTATCCTGGAATCGTGAAGCTGTGCTGGACTTTAGGTCCAGTTCTAAAAACCAGCCTGTCCTCCGCCAGGGGCTCCACCCCCGGCCGGGCGGGGCTGCGTCCTGATTGGTCGATAGCTGGAGCGGGGAGCCTTGTTACTGGCTGAGGCTCTTTTTCCCGTTGTCCTATTGGTTCTGGAGGTCCAGTATGACCCCTTTGACCTCCTCCCCCGCCTCCTCCTCCCCCGCCTCCTCGCCACGCTCTACAGGTGACGACACTACGTCATAGAGGAAGGTGAAGAAGCCATAGATCCAATCAGAGCCCTCCTCTGCTAAAATATTAAGAACTTCCTCAAGCGACTCCGCATTCGCGCTACCACCGCCATCTTTGGACAGGCCTGACGAGAGAGAGAGAGGGAAACAGAAGGAAGAAGGGAAAAAAGACGAGACAAATGGAAGTGGAGGTGGAGACGAAAGAAGAGGGGAGGAGAAAATCAAGTGAGGCAGAAAAGGAAGGAGAAGGATTTTATGTGATTGGAAAGAAAAGGAGAAAGGAAGTAAGAAGGACAGTAGGATGGATGTAGGGAGGATGTAGGATGTAAAACAGCCGTAACAAAAGCAAAAAAAAGGATGATGACGCAGGAGAGAGGGACATAAAGTGAGTTAAAGTTGCCAGATGAAAACAAAGATCAGATATTACTTCCTGTCTCAGTCTCGTCAGCTGATTTCTGCAAAAACGGGAAAATTCCGTCGTGGAAATTTTGTGCCGACGCGTCACATGATTTTATTCTCGTGCCTCCTGGGTCTTTGGAAAATTGTTGCGCACCATTTACACAGAATCTAATCCTGTGTAAAAGTATAAAGCCTTTTTCAGACGTCCTAAATGGATTCATCAACTCTTAATATTTGATTTTCAGCAGCTTCATGTTGTTTCCAGCCGTCTGTCTTTAAACGCAGGTTTACAGGTTTGTGATTTGCTCTGACGACATTTTTAGTCGCGCTGAGGGAAGCTGTGTTAAACTCTACAGCTCAAAGTGAAGGAGATTCCTTCAGGAAACAGAAACTCTACAGAGAAACGTGAACTTGCCGAGCAGAACTTTAGCGTCTTCAACGTCAAAGTCTCCGTCTCCGTCGGACCAAGAGACAAACGCGCATTGATTAATATAATAGATCCATATTAGACAAAGACAACCCCGACAGACTGATGTTTAATCTGGATGGATGGGAGGAGGTTTTTCATGTGCCAACATACGTCAGTTATAACGTAGCTGGTTTAATGAATTATTTAAACAAACGGCTAAATTAATAGAGTAGCACATCATCATGTTACTCATTGTGACGTGAATATACGTCACCACCATATTTTATTTACTTGTTTTATATCAATTTCTTCTAAAATTGTGCCGAGAACAAACTAAATGTAATATGGGTAATGTCCTGAAATAACAATATCTAGAAATGACACCATAATATCGCAAAACACACAAAATATTTAAGGAAATACGGTTCAGGGCTTCCATTAAATGTAATATAGGACGTTATTAAACCATTAAACTGGTAAAATGACTTAATATCTGAAACTTAGCTCAAAATAATGACTTATGTCGAAATGACACGTTATCGCAAAATAATGATCCAATATCTTGAAATTGTGAGGTAATATCTCAAAAGAACAAAAAAATTAAAGGAAAAACATGTTTTTATGCGTACAACATCTGGAAATAATGACTTATCTCAAAATAAGATAAGATAAGACTTTACTGATCCCACAACAGGGAAATTTGTCTGTTACTGCAGCTACAGAGTAAAGAAGAGAAAATAAAAAAAAGCTAAAGAAGATAAAACTATAAAAATAAAAATACTTTTCATAACGAGTTATTACCTCAGAATAACAACTATTGATAATTAGGATGAAGCTGATTATAAATGTTAAAGGGACAGAGACACCAGTGTCTCAGTGGGTTGAAAAAGAAAAGAAGGATTCATTATTAGTTGTAGAATGTGTGGGATGAGGTTTAAAATCTGGCGTTTACCTTGTAAAACTTCAGAGAAGTTCAAGTGGAATTCTTTAGCTCTGGCTGGAGACGACAGAGAGAAATGAGAAGCATCGGAAGTTAGTGCAAAACTAAAGGAAGGAGACGTCACTCACACGCTTTTATTGTGACGGGTCGGGCTGCTTTATTGTGAAGGGGCGGGGCTGCTATTCAACATAATTCTAGTCATTATCAGAAAAATTAAAAGTAATTTTTTGCACCTTCAAATATTCGAATATGATGCTGCAGCAAACTCTTATTAATCTAGAATTTTCACAATAAAGTTTTGTCATTAAAATTAAACAAAGCATTAAACATATTTCTCTTGTCCAATAAACTACAGGCCGACTACAAACTACCAGCAAGTAAAGTAATTAACTCTGACAGGAAGTTGTTTTTATGAGGTTTCCTGACAGAAGCTGCTAAAGCAGAACATGATATGTTCAGAGGAGATAAAGTGTGTGTGTGTGTGTGTGTGTGTGTGTGTGTAACCACACAACATATATATAAATACTTTGCTGCTTGCTTTACATCCTGAGAACAAGAAACTTCCTTGTTTGTTAGCCTGGGTCTGGGGCCTTTCTGTGTGGAGTTTGCATGTTCTCCCCGTGTCTGCGTGGGTTTTCCCCGGGTACTCCGGTTTCCTCCCACAATACAAAAAACATGCTCAGGTTAATTGGTAAACTCTAAATTGCCCATAGGTGTGAGTGTGAGAGTGAATGGTGTGTGAATGGTGTGTGTGCCCCACGATTGGCTGGCGACCATCTGGGGTGTATCCCTGCCTCTCGCCTTAACGCGCTGGGATAGGCTCCAGCAGACCCCTGCGACCCCGAAAGGGAATAAGCGGGATAGACAATGGATGGATATATATAGTCTGTTATATTCAATATGATTTAACCTAATTTAATCAGATTAAAACTGAAACTCAAAATAGCTGTACAATTATTCCCAGGATTATTATTATTTTTTTTACTTAAAGGATCGTGTGATGATAAAATTAAAAATAAAAATCCCCTCTATGTAGATTTACCATGAGCTCTGTCTCATTCATTTGAAGCAGCCTCTCCTCTGATTGGCTGATCTGAATAGTTGTGACATCACAGACGGACGGCTGGTCTGGAGGGTCACTCACCGATGACGCTGTCGTAGTCCACGATGTCGAAGTACACCACCGCCACCGAGCTCCAGACCCCCAGCAGGGCCAGGACCATGAACCAGGTCATCATGGAGTATTTGGGACCAGGACCCAGACCAGGACCCAGACCAGGACCCGCTGAGTCTCCTCCATCCGTCCTCTTTCCATTTTTACCTTCTACAGCTGCCGTCTTCACCTCTGAGGACGAAGACAAAAACCTGATTAAATTAGTCCATTTATTGAATGTTTCTGTTCACTTTCATAGAAACCACCAACCAGTTTATTACAGATCAGAGTCATTTTTACTGATAAAATGTCCAGATTCTCTGGTTCAACTTCTGTTCTCTGATTATTTCCTGGTTTCTTTATTCTTCTATAATAGTAAACTGATGATCTTTGGGTTGTGGACAAAAAAAGACATTTTAGCTTCAATCTGCAGCTTTGACAAACACTGATCAACATTTACACCATTAATGAACCAGACTACTAATGTATTAATTGTTTCAAAGATAAATCGATTACTTGAATATGAGAAGTTGCAGCTCGAATACTCACACACAAAAATATTCACACATTTACAAAGAAAAGTCCTTTTCGTCTGTTTAAAGAGATTTTCCATTGTGCTTTTACTGTGAAAAGCAGCAACAGGAAGTGTGATGCAACAGCTGCAAACTGACCCAGGTCAAAGTGAACAAAAAAAACACCAAATCAGGTCAAAACCACACACACACACACACACACACACACACACACACACACACACACACACACACACACACACACACACACACACACACACACACACACACACACACACACACACACACACACACACACACACACACACACACACACACACACACACACACACACACACACACACACACACCTCTGTACCTGTGTCTGAGACAGCAGGCGTGGCCTCCTCCTGCTGCGCCTCCTCAGTAACTCCTCCTAACCGAGCCAGAACCAGACCAGGTCAGAACTAAACCCACAACTGAGCCACACCAGGTCAAAACGTCGTTCTGACACCAGTCCTACCTGAGTCCTGGACCATCACCTCCTCCTCACACACCTCCTCCTCCTCCTCACACACCTCCTCCTCCTCCTCCTCCTCCTCACACACAGTGGAGTGGACCTCTACAGGAGCTGAGGAGGAGTAGGAGGAGGATCCGTAGTGTCGGGAGCGCTGCATCGACGGCAAAACCGACAACAAACAGACGTAAACTCAGAGGAACTATGCAGATATATCAAAATAAAACAAGTCACAAAAACACGCGTCAGAGAGGCGTCAGGAAGAAACAAGCATTCATCCAAGAGAACAAATCAGCGATCATCTGAGGAGGAAGTATTGATCGTCCTCCCAGTGCTAAACACTGACTGTGACAGGCTGCTCCAACTGAACCTGATCCACACTATTCTTAGAGCTGACAAACCCTGTGTGTGTGTGTGTGTGTGTGTGTGTGTGTGAAATGCCAGACAGGACAGAATAACCCACCACACGACCTTGACACTTTGTTTGTTCACACACTGTCCATGTGTGTGTGTGTGTGTGTGTGTCAAACATTACCACTTCACTTTCAGGTCAAACTCAGCCTGATTTTAACATGTTTTGCGCCAGAAATGTAATAATTAGATTAAATCCACAATCAGCATAGTCTTTATTTAAAGCTTCAACACCAAATGACCAGAACCTGGAGCCCCCTGTTGGTCAAGATGCTGTGTGTGTGTGTGTGGGGGGGGAGATTGAAGCTAAAATGTCTTTTTTTGTCCACAACCCAAAGATCATCAGTTTACTATTATAGAAGAATAAAGAAACCAGGAAATAACCAGAGAACAGAAGCTGGAACCAGAGAATCTGGACATTTTCTTCTTGACAATTGAATTATTTGATTTTGTTTTGTTAAATCAAGGTATCATATGTATAGGTGTGTGTGTGTGTGTGTGTGTGTATTGCATCCTGTTCCTGCTTTAACACATTTGTTCTGATTAACAAGCAAATATGATGAAAAAAACTTTTTGAGGCCCAGTTTTGTTTATTCTCATATAAACTGTTAATTAAGTAATCACCAATCACACTAAATCACCTCGTATCATCACTTAGATCAGTGTCTTTACCTGTGTGTGTGTGTGTGTGTGTGTGTGTGTGTGTGTGTCATGAGTTACCATTTACGGTAGCTCAGTTAGCTTAGCATCATTTTCAGGGCCACTAACATGGCACCAGTGGACCAGCAGCAGTCACAGGATCAAATGACTCAAACTGAACAATTTATTCAATGTTTAAAAAAATTAAATCGTCTATATCAATAACGCATTATCAATAAATACTTTAAATTTGCAGGATTTCCCCAGCTGGCAAAAGAAATAACTGAAGTAGCTTCGTGTGCTTGTGTCGCGAGAACATGAAACGAGACCCTATTCAGATTCAGGCAGTTTAGAAACTCTCGTTGAGTGTTAAATAAAACAACAGAGAAAAATACAAGAATGAGGTCTGTGTGAAAGAGTCGAAGCTTCTCCTCAGTTCGGCTTAGTTAACATTCACTAAACGCTTTTATTTTTAATGAAACTAGAGTTTTTTCTGGCGGGTCTCGCGGCTCCTTCACGCCCAGCGGGAGGCTCCTCTGGCCGGGCAGCACCGTGCGAACCGAAGGGCGAAACAGCCGCGGGTGCTCCGACGTGCTGGACCTCGCGTCGGGACATCAGCCGAATTCAAGACCGGATTTTGACAGTTCTTACAACAAAGTCCCCCTTTTCCTCCGGTGTGTGAATCGCTGTCCACAGACCAAACAGGTTTAAATTGACGAACATGAAGCGGAAATCCGCTCAAAAAGGAATTTACTGACCTTTTTTGGAGTGAGACTTTGAGTTTTTTCTCTGCGCCATGGCAGGTTTACGCGTGATGAAGCTAACGAGCTAAGTCAGCTTAAATACCTGTAAAACTAGAATAAAGCAGTTTAATAGTCCCAGTGATGAAGCGACGACTCCACCAAAAAATCCCAGACCCAGTTAAACTGCAGCCCATAGCAACGGTGATTGACCACGCCCTCCGCCAATCCAGGCCGCGGGATCGGCTCGTAGGCGGGGCCAAAGGCGGAGCCTTGTCGTCTTGCACCAATCACGTCGCGGCGCAGCTTCCCAGCGTCGTGCGTCTCTCTGGAAAGGAGCAGGAACGTGGCAGAGAGGGAAAGGAGGAGGAGGAACATCTGGGTGGAGAGGAGGAGGAGAGGAGGAGAGGAGGAGGAACATCTGGGTGGAGAGGAGGAGAGGAGGAGGAGAGGAGGAGGAGAGGAGGAGGAGAGGAGGAGGAACATCTGGGTGGAGAGGAGGAGAGGAGGAGGAGAGGAGGAGAGGAGGAGAGGAGGAGAGGAGGAGGAGAGGAGGAGGAGAGGAGGAGAGGAGGAGGAACATCTGGGTGGAGAGGAGGAGGAGAGGAGGAGAGGAGGAGAGGAGGAGAGGAGGAGGAACATCTGGGTAAAGAGGAGGAGGAACATCTGGGTGGAGAGGAGGAGGAGAGGAGGAGGAGAGGAGGAGAGGAGGAGAGGAGGAGGAACATCTGGGTAAAGAGGAGGAGGAACATCTGGGTGGAGAGGAGGAGGAGAGGAGGAGGAGAGGAGGAGAGGAGGAGGAGAGGAGGAGGAGAGGAGGAGAGGAGGAGGAACATCTGGGTGGAGAGGAGGAGGAGAGGAGGAGAGGAGGAGGAGAGGAGGAGAGGAGGAGGAACATCTGGGTAAAGAGGAGGAGGAACATCTGGGTGGAGAGGAGGAGGAGAGGAGGAGGAGAGGAGGAGAGGAGGAGAGGAGGAGAGGAGGAGGAGAGGAGGAGGAACATCTGGGTGGAGAGGAGGAGGAACATCTGGGTGGAGAGGAGGAGGAGAGGAGGAGAGGAGCAGAGGAGGAGGAGAGGAGGAGAGGAGGAGGAACATCTGGGTGGAGAAGAGGAGGAACATCTGGGTGGAGAGGAGGAGGAACATCTGGGTGGAGAGGAGGAGGAACATCTGGGTGGAGAAGAGGAGGAACATCTGGTGGAGAGGAGGAGGAACATCTGGTGGAGAGGAGGAGAGGAGGAACATCTGGTGGAGAGGAGGAGGAACATCTGGGTGGAGAAGAGGAGGAACATCTGGTGGAGAGGAGGAGGAACATCTGGTGGAGAGGAGGAGGAACATCTGGGTGGAGAAGAGGAGGAACATCTGGTGGAGAGGAGGAGGAACATCTGGGTGGAGAGGAGGAGGAGAGGAGGAGGAACATCTGGGTGGAGAGGAGGAGGAACATCTGGGTGGAGAGGAGGAGAGGAGGAGAGGAGGAGGAACATCTGGTGGAGAGGAGGAGGAACATCTGGGTGGAGAAGAGGAGGAACATCTGGTGGAGAGGAGTAACATCTGGGTGGAGAGGAGGAGGAGAGGAGGAGGAACATCTGGGTGGAGAGGAGGAGGAACATCTGGTGGAGAGGAGGAGGAACATCTGGTGGAGAGGAGGAGGAACATCTGGGTGGAGAGAAGTAACATCTGGGTGGAGAGGAGGAGGAGAGGAGGAGGAACATCTGGGTGGAGAGGAGGAGGAACATCTGGTGGAGAGGAGGAGGAACATCTGGTGGAGAGGAGGAGGAACATCTGGGTGGAGAGGAGTAACATCTGGGTGGAGAGGAGGAGGAGAGGAGGAGGAACATCTGGGTGGAGAGGAGGAGGAACATCTGGTGGAGAGGAGTAACATCTGGGTGGAGAGGAGGAGGAACATCTGGGTGGAGAGCAGCTGTTTGAGGCGTTACACTGGCAGAGTAAGACACTCAGATCAGGACAAATCTTCCTCATTATTAACTTAATTTTTTTTAATTTAAGTTAATATTAACTTATTAACTTAAATGATTGTAATTAATGCGTTTATCATTTGTTATTGTCTATTCAACACTGATCATTGGGATTTTGCAGCTTTCCAACATTTTAAAACATCTACAGACCTGAAAAGTGCTGTTTCCATGATTTTTCCTTTTTTTTTTAATTGTCTGAATTCTGTTTAATATTTATTTTATAATCCGTCTTGTTTATTTAATATTTCTATGACTTCTGTACTTTATAGTTGTGTTAAGTTCATTTCATATGTTAGTGAATATGGATGTGAACCAGCAACATGCTCTGTCCTTCCAAATGAACAAATAAAATAATAAATAATAAATCTGGAATATCTGTACAACACAAAGGTTATTGGACTTAAACCTGAATCAGAATAAATCTACAACATGTGAGGAGACGACAGAAGAGTCAGAATCTGTTTATGCTGATGATGCACAGAGAATAGAGTTAGAATATGGAATAATATAAGACTGTGGTTTACTCAAGACAAGAATAGGGGAAAAAAACCTTAAAATAAGCTAAATTCTCTGCATTGATTAATACGGTAAGAGCCCATAAAATGCTGTAAATCACTGAGGATCATTAAGAACATGAAGAATATTTTCTGTAAGATGTTTAAAAAGGAGATTATAAAGGAGCCAATTAAATAATCCACAAACACAGGATGATTTATGAATAAAATTCAGATTCTCAGGTTATTTTAAATCTCTCATCACTGGTTGTTGATTCTAAAGGAAACCATCTAATATCAATATCTGAAAAGTTCTTGGAAACAAACTATGATTTTGTGATAATTCTGGTCTCAGATTCTGAATGAGAAAACACACTTCTGTTGACAAATTCTTTATTTTATTTTATTCCACATGTAACACGCTGCATTTATTATATGGCAAACAACATAACTGATATATCACATGAAATGTTAATAAAGTAGAACCTGTGATGACAAACACACTAAACTAAAACAAACTTTAAAAAAGTGACATTAGAAGCCAATAAAAGAAAAAAATATTATATTATATTGTGAAATAACAGCAAAGCCTTTTCCAAAAAATGTGTAATTATCTTCTATTGCATCTATTTATGAAAGCAAACATACAAAATACAAAACCCTCTGATCTAAAAAGACAAAATCATGGCAGACTGAGTTTTTTTATTCTGGGATGCAATGGACAAGAAAACACGACTCAGCGGAAACGCAAATGAATCTGCTTCCAGGACATAGACGGAGCCGCTGCAAACAAACACGATTATAAAGCGTGGATTTATAATCACAAATAATAAAAAAGAACTAATTGTGTGACTCGAGTAACTGAAAGAACACAGTGTTTAGATTAAAAGTAAAACTCTTCAAATTATTAACCATAAATTGCCTCTTTAACGGTTCAGCAACGTTCGTCATCAGCTTCATCCTTAATTATTTTGAGATAATAATTTGTATTTCGAGATATCACTTCATAACTCACTATCCTGAAATAACAAAATAAGAAACAGATATTGAATGTGAAGAAATGTACAACTGTGCACATGGTTCAGTTTTTTCCTTTAACCTTTGACCTGTTGTTAAACCAGCAAACTTATAACTGTGAGGAAACAAAGTAAAACGACCAAATATGTGCGACTAAGCAAAAAAAGCAGAATTTTCAAACGAGGAATAAACTGACCATAAAAGTCAAGGTGGCGTAGGTGTGACATCACAGATCCTGACGCTCCATGCTGAACGTCCCAACGGCTCCAGCTTCTTATGGCTTGAATATTTCCTGTTTTCAGGTATTAAAGGACGAGTTCATGTTTTTCAGCTGTGTTAAAGGAGATGAACGTGTTTTGAAGATGGATGATGAGATAAGTCAGACGTTCATCTGAAGCTTCAGCTTCCAAATGTTTTACAGACAAATTTGTCAAATTCTTCAAAATTAGTTTGACTTTTTATATTATAATCAGTTTATTTCCTGCAAAAACATGAACCAGACACGAACAGTCTAAGGAAACAAAGAAGAGGGAATCATCTAGTAAAGAATTCAGACTAATTATTTATCATTTATTCTGATTTTTGTGAAGCGTTTTATTAACAAAAGTGTCTTTTACATCTCAGTTTATTTTTTGTCTGAATTTTGCCGTCTGTACGTGATTCACTGAGTTACCTTTAAATTTCATGTAAAACGACTAGATTGCGACATTAAATCACATGTGAGGGAGTTTCATCCTTCATCCGTTTTAACACTTGAGAAATGATTGTTTAAAGACAAAAGTCTGATCTAAACGTCTTCATCCTCAGATCATACGACTGCTGTCGTCTACGTTATAAAATAAAATTAAATCTACAGACGCAGCGAAAGTTCAACCTGATGATTCTAATCCGTCTTTGTCTGTTTATTCACCACAGCTCGGTCTGGATTTATTCATTTATTCATTTATTTCTCTCCAGCTTCACATTTTCTATCAGTGTTTGAAGGAAGGACAAATATGAAGAAGGGAGGAAGGACTGAATCAGACTAAATCTTGTACTTTTCATTTCTGATGTTTTTTTTATAATTATTGTTGCGGTGAACCAGAACTTGCTGTTTCCATTTTTTGGAGTAACTTCCTGATTCCGACTCTACTGGAGCAGCTGGAAACGTCTGAGTTTCCATAAGAAGAAGAAGCAAACACACCAGAAGCGTGAAATCTCCATCTGGACCTGGCATCTGAAGCCTCCCGCTCCCTCCCCGCTCCGCACTCCCTAGTTGCAGCATTCCACGTAGTTGGCCGGCAGCATTCCGGACTTCCCGGTCCTCTGCACGGTTCCGTACATCCAGCCCTCGTCGATGGGCTGAGCGTTCACGATGACGTCGCCGTCCCTGAACGAAACCTCGTCGTGATCCTGCGCCGCGTAGTCGTACAGAGCCCGGTAAACCCGCTGGAAACACGATTCAAGTTTACGATATTAATGTAGAACATCTCTAAACCACATGAGTTATGGCCCTAAATATGTAACCCTGGTAATAGAAATAAAGTTTTCACCATGGAGGCTGTTATATATTATTATAAATAAAGTTTTTACCATGGAGGCTGTTATATATTATTATGAATAAAGTTTTTACCATGGAGGCTGTTATATATTATTATGAATAAAGTTTTTACCATGGAGGCTGTTATATATTATTATAAATAAAGTTTTTACCATGGAGGCTGTTATATATTATTATAAATAAAGTTTTTACCATGGAGGCTGTTATATATTATTATAAATAAAGTTTTTACCATGGAGGCTGTTATATATTATTATAAATAAAGTTTTTACCATGGAGGCTGTTATATATTATTATGAATAAAGTTTTTACCATGGAGGCTGTTATATATTATTATAAATAAAGTTTTTACCATGGAGGCTGTTATATATTATTATAAATAAAGTTTTTACCATGGAGGCTGTTATATATTATTATGAATAAAGTTTTTACCATGGAGGCTGTTATATATTATTATAAATAAAGTTTTTACCATGGAGGCTGTTATATATTATTATAAATAAAGTTTTTACCATGGAGGCTGTTATATATTATTATGAATAAAGTTTTTACCATGGAGGCTGTTATATATTATTATAAATAAAGTTTTTACCATGGAGGCTGTTATATATTATTATAAATAAAGTTTTTACCATGGAGGCTGTTATATATTATTATGAATAAAGTTTTTACCATGGAGGCTGTTATATATTATTATAAATAAAGTTTTTACCATGGAGGCTGTTATATATTATTATAAATAAAGTTTTTACCATGGAGGCTGTTATATATTATTATGAATAAAGTTTTTACCATGGAGGCTGTTATATATTATTATAAATAAAGTTTTTACCATGGAGGCTGTTATATATTACAATATGAATAAAGTTTTTACCATGGAGGCTGTTATATATTACAATATGAATAAAGTTTTTACCATGGAGGCTGATGGTGGCGAGGTGACGGATCTGACGGACGACATGCTGGTCTGGTGCATGTAGCCGTGATACTGCTGCGGCCCCACGCCCTGATGGTACGCTCCAGGGAGGACGGGAGCTGGACGGACACACAGAGACACACAGAGACAGGGACGTTAACCCCTGAAGACACCAGAGACGCTGTCCTTAACCCCTGAAGACAAACCGCTGTCAAACACGTTAAACTGTTAGTAAAAACACACAGTGGCTTCACGTCCAGCAGGAAGTGAGTTAGAGGCTGATGACACGTTTCCATTGTGTTGGTCCATGGCATCATGCTGCTGAGTGTGTGTGTGTGTGTGTGTGTGTGTGTGTGTGTGTGTGTGTTGGGGGTCGGACAGGTACCAGGAGTGTCTGTGCTGCTTCGGTCCCAGAGGTCAGAGGTCAGCGAGCTGACAGACTGAGTCTGGCTGTGGGTCAGAGACTGTTGTCTACTCAGCCTGAGGCCTGAAGCAGCAGAGGGCAGTAGAGAGCAGTAGAGGGCAGTAGAGGGCAGTAGAGGACAGTAGAGGGCAGTAGAGGACAGTAGAGGGCAGTAGAGGACAGTAGAGGGCAGTAGAGGGCAGTAGAGAGCAGTAGAGGGCAGTAGAGAGCAGTAGAGGACAGTAGAGGGCAGTAGAGAGCAGTAGAGGGCAGTAGAGGGCAGTAGAGAGCAGTAGAGGGCAGTAGAGGGCAGTAGAGAGCAGTAGAGGGCAGTAGAGAGCAGTAGAGGACAGTAGAGGGCAGTAGAGGACAGTAGAGGACAGTAGAGGACAATAGAGGGCAGTAGAGGACAGTAGAGGACAGTAGAGGACAATAGAGGACAGTAGAGGGCAGTAGAGGACAGTAGAGGGCAGTAGAGGACAGTAGAGGGCAGTAGAGGGCAGTAGAGGACAGTAGAGGACAGTAGAGGACAGTAGAGGGCAGTAGAGGACAGTAGAGGGCAGTAGAGGGCAGTAGAGGACAGTAGAGAACATTAGAGGGCAGTAGAGAGCAGTAGAGGACAGTAGAGGGCAGTAGAGGACAGTAGAGGGCAGTAGAGAGCAGTAGAGGACAGCAGAGAGCATTAGAGGACAGCAGAGAGCAGTAGAGAGCAGTAGAGGACAGTAGAGGGCAGTAGAGGACAGTAGAGGGCAGTAGAGAGCAGTAGAGGACAGTAGAGGGCAGTAGAGGACAGTAGAGGGCAGTAGAGAGCAGTAGAGGACAGCAGAGAGCATTAGAGGACAGCAGAGAGCAGTAGAGGACAGTAGAGGGCAGTAGAGGACAGTAGAGGACAGTAGGAGACATGAACAGAACAAGAGGACAGAAAGAGGACGCCAGGACAGAGAGACGTCATCAGAGGACAGACAAACAGGAAACAGGAAACAGGAAACAGTCCAGACATCAGCTGATGAAGATAGAGTCAGTAAAAATTGTCTTTAACAACATTTGTGTTGAAATAATCCAACTGCTTAAAAATAAAAGCTGCAAATTCCAGTGATAATAATAATGATGAAGCTTCATTTTCCATCTCAGTAACGTGGACTCAGCTAATCTACCCGACATCCTGCGCAGACTTTTGGACTGGACGTCGTCCTCCACAGGGTCCAAGTCAAAGATGGATCCTGGATCCGTCCTCCACACCTTCAGGTCTTCAGAGGAGCAAACCAACAACATCCACAGATTCTCAGTATGAACACCAACGTCTCTTTAACCATGTGACACGTAGAGCATTGTTTGTTCTGAAGACTCGTTGTCCAATCAGAGGCCAGCGACAACACACACACACACACACACAGACACACACACACACACACACACACACACACACGTCTTTATACGTTGTGAGAACCTCAAACTCTGAGTTGTTTATGAGGACCACCTCTTCCACTGCACTGAAGCTGGAATGGTGCAAAAACAAAATCTCTCACTAGGTGGCAGTGAAGAGTCAAAATGTTAGCTTAGTTCTGAGGACCGGTCGGTCACTACACTCACACACACACACACACACCAGTCACTAACCTACGATGATGCCTCCAGGTCGCCGGTCCAGCTCCATCACCTGTGGGTGGATCCCTTTGCTGTAGGCCGCCTCCCCCATCATGTGATTGGCTCGCTGGTAGCGCTCCATGCTGGCGTCATCCAATCCTGGTGTCGAGCCGCGGCCGCGTGACCGCTCAAAGTCCTCGTGATACTTGGCCTGTTGAAGGGAAAAACATACACACATTACTGTCAAACACACACACACACACACACACACACACACACACACACACACACACACACACACACAGGGTGCATTTAGTCAGTGAGCAAGTATGACACACACACAGGAAGTGTTTTTAAAGTATTTTATTTGACACATATTCACACATACAGACTAACACACACACACACACACACACACAGACTAACACACACACACACACACACACAAAGACTAACACACACACACTCACACACACACACACACACACACAGACTAACACACACACACTCACACACACACACACACACACACAGACTAACACACACACACTCACACACAGACTAACACACACACACACACACACAGACTAACACACACACACTCACACACAGACTAACACACACACACACACACAGACTAACACACACACACACACACACACACTCACACACAGACTAACACACACACACAGACTAACACACACACACACACACACACACAGACTAACACACACACACTCACACACAGACTAACACACACACACACACACACACAGACTAACACACACACAGACTACTACACACACACACACACAGACTAACACACACACACACACACACACACACACAGACTAACACACACACACACACACACACACACACAGACTAACACACACACACACACACACACACACACACACACAGACTAACACACACACACACACACACACACACACAGACTAACACACACACACACACACACACACACACAGACTAACACACACACACACACACACACACAGACTAACACACACACACACACACACACACTGCAGTTCAGGTGCTGTGTGTTAGTTTCCCATCGTTGCCACGTCATGTTAGCTCCGCCCACAGCCCAGGCCGGGGCCATAGCAACCGTGCTGCTACCATGGAGACCGAGTCCTGGGACTTCCTGACACGCCTGTACTCAGGTGTGTCCAGCTCGGTGCAGCTCCGCCC
>JAYKQN010000038.1:30000-35000 GCA_036785175.1 Eupleurogrammus muticus
TAAATGATAAATGTGGAAAATCTCTACAAACCCAAAGGTTATTGGACTCAAACTACAACATGTGAGGAGACCACAGAAGAGTCAGAATCTATTTATGGTGATGATACACAGAGAATAGAGTTAGAAAACTGGAAAACCTAAAATAGTCTAAATTATCTGAAATGCAAAGTTCAATGATTAATAAGATCAGAGGTCAAAGGTCAATTATTGTTCCATAAATGCTATAAATCACTGAGGATCATTAAGAACATGAAGAATATTTTCTGTAGATGTTTAAAAAGGAGATTATAAAGGAGCCAATTAAATAATCCCACAAACAGCTCCAATTATTAGAAATATCTAAATAGTGGTTAGCTGCAGCCCTGAAGGCGTGTTTGTGACCTCACAGAGCTGAGGTGGCGTTGGTTCGCTCTGACTCGCTCCATCTCTGGGGTTTCTGGTCCCAGACTGAAGCGTCCTCTCAGCCGCTCGGCCTCGTCCTTATACTTCGTCTGCGGGAAGTTTAAGAACATTTAACAACGTTTAGAACACGAGGTAATGAGCTGCTGTCTGATTGGCTGCTGTCTGTCTACTTTCAAGTACTGGTAAAATAAACGACTTAAACCAGTGATATTTTCCATATTTCCTCGTCTTAGCTTTGGGAGACTTTCGTTTGTCTCTTTATCTCCGTCTCTCTCCGCCTGTCTTCTCATCCCTGTTAAATATGTTTTCATGGTGTCACTTGGTGTCTACACTTCATACTCATACTCTGTGCTGTATGCTCCCTGTGAACACTCTGCTGCCCCCTAATGGAGTGGAGGTGCAACTGCACTTTATTCTAGGACAGTAAAAAAAATAAAAAAATTAATCTAAATAAAAAAGCATGTTCCCCGAGGTCTGACACGCCCCCTAGACGGAGCCTCACTATGTGAGAACCACTGGTTTCCACACACACACACACACACACACACACACACCTGGCTGTAGACGTCTTTCAGGTATGAGGCGTGCAGCAGTTCAGGTGTGTCTGTCACCGTCCCGTATGAGTTTTCTCTTAGCTGCTCCATCTGCTTATAGGAGGTCTGTAACACACACACACACACACACACACACACACACACACACACACACACACACACACATTTAGTGCATAATAACTTACTTTAAAATAATAGAAACCACGTTCATGCTGTTGTTGCTTTTTATAACATATATATATATATATATATATATATATATAATTTTCGGACCTGACTCTGGATCTCTGTGGCTCTCCTGGCTCTCTGTATATCGAGGACGTCGGCGCTCACACACATTCCTTTACCCACGACGTCCCGCTCCATGTCCTTGCGGTACTCCTTCTACACACACACACACACACACACACACACATCACCATGAGGGGACTGTGGTGTAAAACAGTGGATAACAGTTTCTAGGCATTTTGAAAAATCAAAAAATATCAAATTAATTTTACTTTTAAGGTGTAAATAGCCAAGAGTCTACCTATCAAAGAGTGGACCTCCAAATATAAAACTGAGCTGTGATCATCACATCAACTTTCTTTGGTTCTTTAAAAGGAACAATACTAGAACTTAAATTTGATCTTTATTTTAAAGTTTCTCTAATAAATATTTGTTTTTACATCTCCAAACAATTCAGAAATAACATGGCTGCATGCACTAATATCAAGAACTGCAATTCCTTTGTTTGGTGACACACACACACACACACACACACACACACACACACACACACACACACCTGGTTCAGTATCTGGTTGGCGTTTTTAACTCTCAGCAGCTCAGGTGTTTCCTCCAACCCGGATAGACCGTGACCCTTCACCTCCTCCATGTCCTTTCTGTACTCCTTCTACACACACACACACACACACACACACACACACGCACACACATCAATTCGTGCTGTCAATTAACAGTTATCAATAGTTATTAATAGTGTCGGAAAAAAAAAAAAAACCTTCAAATGTGTGAAATGGTAGAAAATTACTCTGAGAAATGTTCAGTCTTTAACCAGTAGTAGAAAGAAATCATTGATCAGGAGTGAATGATTGATGACCTCATGGAGCTGTGTGTGTGTGTGTGTGTGTGTGTGTGTGTGTGTGAGACCTCGTTCATCAGGCTGCTAGCATGGACGGCTGTCAGGTACGCAGGAGTCTGATCCACGTCCACCAAGGATTTACCCTTCATCTGCTCCTCGTAGTCCTTACGATACTCCCTCTGACAGACAGGCAGCAGATGAAGACGCTACAGCTTTTATTTTGAAGGACTAGCTGAACAGGAAGTGAGGCAGCTCCTTTTTTACCTCACTCTGCATCTTCTGAGCTTCTTTGGAGACTTTGTAGGTCTGAGTGTCTCCAAACTCCATCTGAGAGCGACCTTTACTCTGCTCATACTGCTCCCTGTACTTCACCTGATCACATGTTGATCAATACGCAAAACACACATACAATGATCAATACGCAAAACACACACACGATGATCAATACGCAAAACACACACACGATGATCAATACGCAAAACACACATACGATGATCAATACGCAAAACACACACATGTCCATCAATACGTAAATCACAGACACATTGATAATCAATAAATAGAGCACATACGTATTGATCAACAATCAACACTAACAGACCTGGCTGTGCAGCAGTGCGTTCTCCTGGTGGTGGCGCTGTTCCACAGAGTCCAAAACAACATGGAACTGAGCCTTAGTCTGTTGGTACTTCCTCTTATACTCAACCTGCACACACACACACACACACACACACACACACACGCACAAACATCATTAAACCAGAGCAGAGTTAGCATTAGCAGCAGTGTTAGCATCTGCAGCAGTGTTAGCGTTAGCAGCAGTGTTAGCATCAGCAGCAGTGTTAGCATTATTATTGTTAGCATTAGTATTAGTGTTAGCATCAGCAGCAGTGTTAGCATTAGCAGCAGTGTTAGCATCAGCAGCAGTGTTAGCATTAGTATTAGTGTTAGCATCAGCAGCAGTGTTAGCATTATTATTATTGTTAGCATTAGTATTAGTGTTAGCATCAGCAGCAGTGTTAGCATTAGTATTGGTGTTAGCATTAGTATTAGTGTTAGCATCAGCAGCATTGTTAGCATCAGCAGCAGTGTTAGCATTAGTACTAGTGTTAGCATCAGCAGCAATGTTAGCATCAGCAGCAGTGTTAGCATTAGCAGCAGTGTTAGCATCAGCAGCAGTGTTAGCATTATTATTGTTAGCATTAGTATTAGTGTTAGCATCAGCAGCAGTGTTAGCATTATTATTATTGTTAGCATTAGTATTAGTGTTAGCATCAGTAGCAGTGTTAGCATTAGTATTGGTGTTAGCATTAGTATTAGTGTTAGCATCAGCAGCAGTGTTAGCATCAGCAGTGTTAGCATCAGCAGCAGTGTTAGCATTAGTACTAGTGTTAGCATCAGCAGCACTGTTAACGTTAGTATTAGTGTTAGCATCAGCAGCAGTGTTAGCATTAGTAATAGTGTTAGCATCAGCAGCAATGTTAGCATTAGTACTAGTGTTAGCATCAGCAGCAATGTTAGCATTAGTACTAGTGTTAGCATCAGCAGCAGTGTTAGCATCAGCAGCAGTGTTAGCATCAGCAGCAGTGTTAGCATTATTATTGTTAGCATTGGTATTAGTGTTAGCATCAGCAGCAGTGTTAGCATTATTATTATTGTTAGCATTAGTATTAGTGTTAGCATCAGCAGCAGTGTTAACGTTAGTATTAGTGTTAGCATCAGCAGCAGTGTTAGCATTAGTAATAGTGTTAGCATCAGCAGCAATGTTAGCATTAGTACTAGTGTTAGCATCAGCAGCAGTGTTAGCATCAGCAGCAGTGTTAGCATCAGCAGCAGTGTTAACGTTAGTACTAGTGTTAGCATCAGCAGCAGTGTTAGCATCAGCAGCAGTGTTAACGTTAGTATTAGTGTTAGCATCAGCAGCAGTGTTAACGTTAGTACTAGTGTTAGCATCAGCAGCAGTGTTAGCATCAGCAGCAGTGTTAACGTTAGTATTAGTGTTAGCATCAGCAGCAGTGTTAACGTTAGTATTAGTGTTAGCGTAGTGTCCTACGTTGCTCTGCAGCTTGCTGGCCTGCAGCAGATGTTCCAGCTGCAGCAGGTTGGGCAGGTCTGAGGATCCTTCAGGTTTCTGGTTCGTTTTGTACTTCACCTGAAATACAAAATAAAACACACGCATTGTTAACAAATATGTCATAAGAACAAATCATGACACAAAACATAATTTATAGTTAATTCCTCTTAAAAAAGTAAAAATATATATATATACACAACACAGCAAGTCATTAGAGAATTAATCTTTAGACCTGAAAACATCAAAACATCCTTAATACATGTGAAATACAGATATTTTCATCTAAATGTCCTATTATTAGATGCAGATTTCATAGTGATTCATGATTGATTGATTGATTGATTGATTGATTGATTGATTGATTGATTGATTGATTGATTGACTTCCTCTCCTCATCTTCTGGGCGTTTTCCTCTGATTTTGAGGTTTTTTTTCAGGTGATCGAGCTGCGTCTGAATGTTGAGGATTTGATTTAAAAAAAAAGCGACGAGCGGAGTTCCTGAAAACATCAGAACAAACGTTACGTAACCGTCACAGAGTGAAAGATCTGCTCTGTGTGGGCTGTGTGTGTGTGTGTGTGTGTGTGTGTAACCTCTTAAACTTCTCAAGCTTTCATCCTACAATCCCTCTCCATTTGCCTCATAAAGGTTGCCATGGTTACGCCCACACAACAGACTGGATTTGCTAAATATGTGTGTGTGTGTGTCAGAGTGAATAAAGAGACACACACACACACACACACACACACAGCAGACAGTTTGCTCCTCTGAGACTTGTTTATCTGTTGGATAATTTCATGAAAATCTGGATCTTTAGTCTTCACATTTGTTCATGTTTTAAATAAATTAGATTTAAAGGTGAATAAATGCAATGATTCACATGTGTGA
>JAYKQN010000038.1:37500-40000 GCA_036785175.1 Eupleurogrammus muticus
ACGTCCTCAGGCTGTAGAGCACAACACAGCTGCTGTGTGTGTTCACGCCTCAACAGACAAACTGATACCAACAGAGTGTGTGTGTGTGTGTGTGTGTGTGTGTGTGTGTGTGTGTGTGTTAAACTGAGAGGGCAGTGGGATTTTGGTGTTTCAGCACCTCCCATCTGCCCCTGTCTTTCTCTGAGCTCTAATACAGTCCATGTTACTTCATTCAGTCATTTCTACACCTGCTTAGTCCTCACTAGGGTCACATGGTCTGCTGCAGCCAATCATAGCACACTACAGGTGAGAGGCAGGATCCACCCACACAGATGATGGAACACTTTCACCAAATAAAACTCATTATCTGGGATTAGTAAATTTAATTTGTTTTTTCTAGTATGTTTATATAGATTTGTTTCTATATGTTAACATTATGTTAACGTGTAAAATTCATAGTTCAACAACCTGAATGAGTCACGTTGGCTTACATAGCATCAAACACTATGTTTACTCCTATATGAGTTTATTACATCTATTATTCAGCTGGTTTTAGGGAATAAAGCATTGAGAACATGTGACCACCTTCCACAGAGGGGTAAAGGTCGAGTTTCTTACGTCGCTCTGCTTCCTGCTGATCTCTTTAGCCAACACTGTCTCGATGGTTTGAGGCATGGTAGCGTACAGACAGCAGCTTGATTCCTTCCTGCTCTCCTCTCTGTAGACGTTCTGCAACACACAACATGACTCTGCAAACACTGACACCTACAGTATGTGAATACCATGTGATTATCACGATAAATGCACACATGTCACTAATTAGCATTAGCAACAGTGTTAGCATCAGCAGCAGTGTTAGCATTAGTATGAGTGTTAGCATTAGTGGCAATGTTAACATTAGAGTTAGCATTATCAGCAATGTTAGCATTAGTATTAGTGTGAGCATTAGCAACAATGTTAGCATCAGCAGCAGTGTTCGCATTAGCAGCAGTGATAGCATCAGCAGCAGTGTTAGCATTAGTATGAGTGTTAGCTTTAGTGGCAATGTTAACATTAGAGTTAGCATTATCAGCAATGTTAGCATTAGTATTAGTGTTAGCATTAGCAACAGTGTTAGCATCAGCAGCAGTGTTAGCATTAGTATGAGTGTTAGCATTAGCAGCAGTGTTAGCATCAGCAGCAGTGTTAGCATTAGCAGCAGTGTTAACATTAGTATGAGTGTTAGCATTAGTGGCAATGTTAATATTAGAGTTAGCATCAGCAGCAGTGTTAGCATCAGCAGCAGTGTTAGCATTAGCAGCAGTGTTAGCATCAGCAGCAGTGTTAGCATTAGTATGAGTGTTAGCATTAGTGGCAATGTTAACATTAGTTAGCATTATCAGCAATGTTAGCATTAGTATTAGTGTTAGCATTAGCAACAGTGTTAGCATTAGTATAGTGTTAGCATTATCAGAAATGTTAGCATTAGTATAAGTGTTAGCATTAGCAACAGTGTTAGCATCAGCAGCAGTGTTAGCATTAGTATGAGTGTTAGCATTAGCAGCTGTGTTAGCATCAGCAGCAGTGTTAGCATAAGTATGAGTGTAAGCATTAGTGGCAATGTTAACATTAGAGTTAGCATTATCAGCAATTTTAGCATTAGTATTAGTGTTAGCATTAGCAACAACGTTAGCATCAGCAGCAGTGTTAGCATTAGCAGCAGTGTTAGCATTAGCAGCAGTGTTAGCATTAGTATGAGTGTTAGCATTAGTGGCAATGTTAACATTAGAGTTAGCATTATCAGCAATGTTAGCAGCAGCATTAGCATTAGCATCAGTAACACACCTAATCAACCACTAGAGCCCTTGTTAAGGAGCTTCATTAGTAGAATCAGGTTATTACTGGTTGGTTGGAACAAAAACCTGGACCCACACCGGCCCTCCAGGACCAGGATTGACCCCTGATTTAAACCATGGAGGAAACGAACCTCGCTGTGAAGCTGAGTTTGCTGCTTCGCATGTTGAGTTTCTTTGGTTTCGGGCAGCGTTGAATACAGAGAATTCACCAGCTGCTTCTTCCCGGCCTCTTTATATTTACTCTGAGAGCAGAAGCACATTTAAACTACACAGAACGGCTCATTCCAATTAAAATCAGACTCATATTCAAGAAAACTTGGCAGTGGTTGATTTGTTCAGTTTCTCAGTTTAATGATGAAATCAATGAAAGTCCCTCACCTCGCTGTGGGTGTCGTTCATCTCTTTAACAAACTGCGTCTGCAGCGTTTCAGGCAGCAGAGAGAACAGCGTGTTGGGCAGGTCCTCTGTGTCCTTCTTGTACTTTGACTAGAACACACACACACACACACACACACACACACACACACACACACACACAGAGATGAATTTCAATATGTTCTAAGTTGGTGTCATTGATGATTTTTTTTATTCTCACCTCACTCTGAAGTTCAGAAATCTGCTTCGCGAACTCAATTTCTTTGGTTTCTGGCATCTGGTGAAACACACTGCTGCTGTTCTGCTGTTTG
>JAYKQN010000038.1:52500-57500 GCA_036785175.1 Eupleurogrammus muticus
TGAGGTGAGTCTATCACCTGTAACTGAGGTGAGTTCACCACCTGTAACTGAGGTGAGTTCATCACCTGTAACTGAGGTGAGTTCACCACCTGTTACTGAGGTGAGTTCATCACCTGTAACTGAGGTGAGTTCACCACCTGTTACTGAGGTGAGTTCATCACCTGTAACTGAGGTGAGTTCACCACCTGTAACTGAGGTGAGTCTATCACCTGTCCACCTGTATCTCTGGGGTCATCACCTGTAACTGAGGTGAGTTCATCACCTGTAACTGAGGTGAGTCTATCACCTGTCCACCTGTAACTAAGGTGGGTTCATCACCTGTAACTGAGGTGAGTTCACCACCTGTTACTGAGGTGAGTTCATCACCTGTTACTGAGGTGAGTTCACCACCTGTTACTGAGGTGAGTTCATCACCTGTAACTGAGGTGAGTTCACCACCTGTTACTGAGGTGAGTTCACCACCTGTTACTGAGGTGAGTTCATCACCTGTTACTGAGGTGAGTTCACCACCTGTTACTGAGGTGAGTTCACCACCTGTTACTGAGGTGAGTTCATCACCTGTAACTGAGGTGAGTTCACCACCTGTTACTGAGGTGAGTTCACCACCTGTAACTGAGGTGAGTCTATCACCTGTCCACCTGTATCTCTGGGGTCATCACCTGTAACTGAGGTGAGTTCATTACCTGTAACTGAGGTGAGTCTATCACCTGTAACTGAGGTGAGTTCACCACCTGTAACTGAGGTGAGTTCATCACCTGTAACTGAGGTGAGTTCACCACCTGTTACTGAGGTGAGTTCATCACCTGTAACTGAGGTGAGTTCACCACCTGTTACTGAGGTGAGTTCATCACCTGTAACTGAGGTGAGTTCACCACCTGTAACTGAGGTGAGTCTATCACCTGTCCACCTGTATCTCTGGGGTCATCACCTGTAACTGAGGTGAGTTCATCACCTGTAACTGAGGTGAGTCTATCACCTGTCCACCTGTAACTAAGGTGGGTTCATCACCTGTAACTGAGGTGAGTTCACCACCTGTTACTGAGGTGAGTTCATCACCTGTAACTGAGGTGAGTTCACCACCTGTTACTGAGGTGAGTTCACTACCTGTAACTGAGGTGAGTTCATCACCTGTAACTGAGGTGAGTTCACCACCTGTAACTGAGGTGAGTTCATCACCTGTAACTGAGGTGAGTCTATCACCTGTAACTGAGGTGAGTTCAACACCTGTAACTGAGGTGAGTTCATCACCTGTAACTGAGGTGAGTCTATCACCTGTTACTGAGGTGAGTTCATCACCTGTAACTGAGGTGAGTCTATCACCTGTAACTGAGGTGAGTTCATCACCTGTTACTGAGGTGAGTTCATCACCTGTAACTGAGGTGAGTCTATCACCTGTTACTGAGGTGAGTTCATCACCTGTTACTGAGGTGAGTCTATCACCTGTAACTGAGGTGAGTTCATCACCTGTTACTGAGGTGAGTTCATCACCTGTTACTGAGGTGAGTCCATCACCTGTTACTGAGGTGAGTTCATCACCTGTTACTGAGGTGAGTTCATCACCTGTTACTGAGGTGAGTTCATCACCTGTTACTGAGGTGAGTTCATCACCTGTTACTGAGGTGAGTTCATCACCTGTTACTGAGGTGAGTCTATCACCTGTTACTGAGGTGAGTTCATCACCTGTTACTGAGGTGAGTTCATCACCTGTTACTGAGGTGAGTCTATCACCTGTTACTGAGGTGAGTTCATCACCTGTTACTGAGGTGAGTTCATCACCTGTAACTGAGGTGAGTCTATCACCTGTTACTGAGGTGAGTTCATCACCTGTTACTGAGGTGAGTTCACCACCTGTAACTGAGGTGAGTCTATCACCTGTAACTGAGGTGAGTCTATCACCTGTAACTGAGGTGAGTCTATCACCTGTTACTGAGGTGAGTTCATCACCTGTTACTGAGGTGAGTTCATCACCTGTTACTGAGGTGAGTTCATCACCTGTTACTGAGGTGAGTCTATCACCTGTTACTGAGGTGAGTTCATCACCTGTAACTGAGGTGAGTCTATCACCTGTAACTGAGGTGAGTCTATCACCTGTTACTGAGGTGAGTTCACCACCTGTAACTGAGGTGAGTCTATCACCTGTAACTGAGGTGAGTCTATCACCTGTTACTGAGGTGAGTTCATCACCTGTTACTGAGGTGAGTTCATCACCTGTAACTGAGGTGAGTCTATCACCTGTTACTGAGGTGAGTTCATCACCTGTTACTGAGGTGGGTTCATCACCTGTTACTGAGGTGAGTTCATCACCTGTAACTGAGGTGAGTTCACCACCTGTAACTGAGGTGAGTTCATCACCTGTAACTGAGGTGGGTTCATCACCTGTTACTGAGGTGAGTTCATCACCTGTAACTGAGGTGAGTTCATCACCTGTAACTGAGGTGGGGTTCATCACCTGTTACTGAGGTGAGTTCATCACCTGTCCACCTGTATCTCTGGGGTCATCACCTGGCTCTGCAGCTCCGTGACCTCCTTGGCCTGCTGAGTCTGGAGGGTCTGAGGGAGGCTGGAGAACAAACAGGATGACGCCTCCTTCTGGGCGTCTCCCTTGTACTTCACCTGTAGACAGGTAAAGGTGGAATGGTTATTTTGTATTTAATCAAACTTTAATGTTAGTTAGTTTTTATTAGTTTTAGTTTAGTTTCATTCAGCTCTAGATTAGCTTTTATATGTTCTAGTTTATTAGTTTTAGTGTAAGTGTGTTTTCTGAGTATAACATCACACATATTAAATGAACTGTTACTAGTGTAGTTGTTTTAACCCACATTATTAGATCTGGTGTGTTGGTACCTGACTCTGTATCTGTGAGGCCTGCTTAGCGTGTTGCGTGTCCAGAGTTTCAGACATGACCAGGTACAGGCAGCCGCCGGCCTCCTGCCGCCCAGACTTCTTATACTTCAGCTGCAAACAAAATCAAATTATTGATTATCACAACTCTAGATTCCGCTTAAACCCAGATGCTTGAATGACTGTTAACGCGCAGCTTTGACGGGTTCATGGTGACAGAAGCAGAATGAGCTGCACCTCACTCTGCAGCTCAGACACAGTTTTGTTGAACCGCGTCTCGCTGGTTTCTGGCAGCTGAGCGTAGACGCTGTGAGGGAGCAGCTTCCTGCCGTCCTCCTTGTACCTGTTCTACAACACAACCAGCACAAAAACAAGTTTGTTTAAAACAAAAAGCCTGTGGAACAGTGGGCGCTGCTCACAAATGTTAAAAATGCTCTTTTTATCTAAATCTGAATAAGCTAATTGATTATGAATAAATTTGGCTAATCAGGCGTCAGCATCCCAATAACATTATTAACATATTCACTGTTTATAATCAGTAACATAACAGACGTGTTAACAGTGTATGAATGTTAAATGTGGGCATTCAGGAATATTAATAAACGTGGCTGAACTATTACATGACTTGAAAAATGACTTATTATTTATCCCGTAAATGATAAATCTACTATAACCAGGTTTATATTGCTGTTATTAACTCTGCCATGTCCCTGATACTTAAATAAAGTTAATGTTAACACTTGGTATTGACATTTCTAGACAGTGATTCATGGTTCATACAAGGACTTTAATATAAAGGTTCTCCATGATTTGGTGGAATATTATAAATGAATCAACAGGATTGATGTGTTTCTGTGTTTCTGTGTTTTCTGTGTTTCTGTGTTTTCTGTGTTTTCTGTGTTTTCTGTGTGTCTATTACTTCGCTCTGCATGTGACTCATCTCTCGGGCGAACTGTGTCTCCAGGGTGTCAGGGAGCTGATGGTAAACAGGACACGACAGATCCTTCTTCACAGCCTCTTTATACGAAAGCTGCAAAACACAGAAACAAGAATAAACGAAACACATTAGAACTCTGTTTGTGTGTGTGTGTGTGTGTGTGTGTGTGTGTGTCTCTGTGTGTGTGTCTCTCTGTGTATGTGTGTGTGTGTGTGTGTGTGTGTGTGTGTACCTGACTCTGCAGCTCTGACTTCTCTCTAACTCGCTTCGTCTCCATGGTTTCTGCTAGTTTACTGAACAGAGACGCCTCCTCCAGCTTCTTTCCAGCTTCTTTGTATTTGGCCTGAAACACAGCGTGATGCGTTCACTGACCGTGCAGCTGTGAACAGCTGACTCTGACCGTGAACGCGTCGTCACCTCGCTCTGCAGCTCCGTGAGCTCTTTGGCTCGCTGTGTGTCCATGGTTTGAGGCAGCAGAGAAAACAGGCTGACAGTCTGCTCCTTCTGCCCGTCTTCTCTATACTTCACCTGAGGAGATCACATTCATCCATTATTATAATAATAATGATAATTATTAGAACAACAACAGCAGCTTAGTGTCTATTCTCTGTGTTCTGTCGGTGCCTGGCTGAGCAGCTCCGTCTGTTCTCTGGCAAACTGCGTGTCCATGGTTTCTGGCAGCAGGTGAAACAGAGTGGAGTCCGTCTTCAAGCCCTGTTTATAGGAACGCTGCAGCACGAAACGCATGAACAGAATAAGAGAATGAAAAGTATGGAGCATCAATAAACATGGACAAAACTGCATGACTGCAAAAGTTCACAAATGTACAATAAAACGCTATTTAACATTTATATAAAACTAATGAAAGTCAATGAAAAGTTAAAAGCTTAAAAGATCAATGAGGTAATAGAAAGATATTAAAAATATTTTTACGTCAATAAAAAGCTAGTGAATAAAGTTTATAGTAAAGTTTATGTGTGTGTGTGTGTGTGTGTGTGTGTGTGTTACCTGACTCTGCAGCTCTGCTGCTTCTTTTGCATGTTTTGTCTCTAAAGTTTCGGGTAAAGTTGAGTACAGAGAACTTGCTGCTGTTTTCTTTCCTGCTTCTTTATATTTCATCTAAAACCAAACACAAACCAAAATCTACTTTAAAATGTCATGTTTTAATAGTTTTCATGTTTTATTTAAATAAAAAGTTCAACTTCATGTTTCTGAAGTGAAA
>JAYKQN010000038.1:62500-72500 GCA_036785175.1 Eupleurogrammus muticus
TGTAGTATTAACTGTAGTAGTGACTGTAGTAGTAACTGTAGTAGTAACTGTAGTAGTAACTGTAGTATTAACTGTAGTATTAACTGTAGTAGTGACTGTAGTATTAACTGTAGTAGTGACTGTAGTAGTGACTGTAGTAGTAACTGTAGTAGTAACTGTAGTATTAACTGTAGTAGTAACTGTAGTATTAACTGTAGTATTAACTGTAGTAGTGACTGTAGTAGTAACTGTAGTATTAACTGTAGTATTAACTGTAGTATTAACTGTAGTAGTACCTGTAGTAGTAACTAGAGTAGTAACTGTAGTAGTGACTGTAGTATTAACTGTAGTATTAACTGTAGTAGTGACTGTAGTATTAACTGTAGTATTAACTGTAGTAGTGACTGTAGTAGTAACTGTAGTATTAACTGTAGTATTAACTGTAGTATTAACTGTAGTAGTAACTAGAGTAGTAACTGTAGTAGTACCTGTAGTAGTGACTGTAGTAGTAACTGTAGTAGTAACTGTAGTAGTAACTGTAGTAGTAACTGTAGTAGTAAATAGAGTAGTAACTGTAGTAGTACCTGTAGTAGTAACTGTAGTAGTGACTGTAGTAGTAACTGTAGTAGTGACTGTAGTAGTGACTGTAGTATTAACTGTAGTAGTAACTGTAGTAGTAACTGTAGTAATGACTGTAGTAGTAACTGTAGTATTAACTGTAGTAGTGACTGTAGTAGTAACTGTAGTATTAACTGTAGTATTAACTGTAGTAGTAACTGTAGTAGTGACTGTAGTAGTGACTGTAGTAGTAACTGTAGTATTAACTGTAGTAGTGACTGTAGTAGTAACTGTAGTATTAACTGTAGTATTAACGGTAGTAGTGACTGTAGTATTAACTGTAGTAGTAACTAGAGTAGTAACTGTAGTAGTACCTGTAGTAGTAACTGTAGTAGTAACTGTAGTAGTAACTGTAGTATTAACTGTAGTAGTAACTGTAGTATTAACTGTAGTAGTAACTGTAGTAGTAACTGTAGTAGTAACTGTGGTAGTAACTGTAGTAGTGACTGTAGTATTAACTGTAGTAGTAACTGTAGTATTAACTGTAGTAGTAACTGTAGTATTAACTGTAGTAGTAACTGTAGTAGTAACTGTAGTATTAACTGTAGTATTAACTGTAGTAGTAACTGTGTTAGTAACTGTAGTAGTAACTGTAGTATTAACTGTAGTAGTAACTGTAGTATTAACTGTAGTATTAACTGTAGTAGTAACTGTAGTATTAACTGTAGTATTAACTGTAGTATTAACTGTAGTAGTGACTGTAGTATTAACTGTAGTAGTAACTGTAGTATTAACTGTAGTATTAACTGTAGTAGTAACTGTAGTAGTAACTGTAGTAGTACCTGTAGTAGTGACTGTAGTATTAACTGTAGTATTAACTGTAGTATTAACTGTAGTATTAACTGTAGTAGTGACTGTAGTATTAACTGTAGTAGTAACTGTAGTATTAACTGTAGTATTAACTGTAGTAGTAACTGTAGTAGTAACTGTAGTAGTACCTGTAGTAGTGACTGTAGTATTAACTGTAGTATTAACTGTAGTAGTGACTGTAGTATTAACTGTAGTAGTAACTAGAGTAGTAACTGTAGTAGTACCTGTAGTAGTAACTGTAGTATTAACTGTAGTATTAACTGTTGTATTAACTGTAGTAGTAACTGTAGTATTAACTGTAGTATTAACTGTAGTATTAACTGTAGTAGTAACTGTAGTAGTAACTGTAGTAGTAACTGTAGTAGTACCTGTAGTAGTGACTGTAGTATTAACTGTAGTAGTAACTGTAGTAGTAACTGTAGTATTAACTGTAGTAGTAACTGTAGTAGTAACTGTAGTATTAACTGTAGTATTAACTGTAGTATTAACTGTAGTAGTAACTGTAGTAGTAACTGTAGTAGTACCTGTAGTAGTGACTGTAGTATTAACTGTAGTAGTAACTGTAGTAGTAACTGTAGTAGTAACTGTAGTATTAACTGTAGTATTAACTGTAGTAGTAACTGTAGTAGTAACTGTAGTAGTACCTGTAGTAGTGACTGTAGTATTAACTGTAGTATTAACTGTAGTAGTAACTGTAGTATTAACTGTAGTAGTAACTGTAGTATTAACTGTAGTATTAACTGTAGTACTCGTACCTGACTCTGCAGCTCAGACACCTCTCTCGCCTGCAGCGTCTCCAGTGTTTCTGGCATCGTAGAAAACAAAGAACTGGAAACGTCTTTTTTTCCCTTTTTATATTTCATCTAAAACGAATGAATGAACAGGAAAGTGACTCTGAGAGAACGTCAGTAGTTTCTATCCTCATGTGTTGGATGTGGTGGTGTAACACAGTAATAGAACAGGTATTATGTGCTATCCCATCATGTAGTTCTGACCTCGCTCTGCAGCTCAGACACAGATTTAACAAACTGCGTCTCAGTCGTCTCCGGCATCTGAGAGTAGAAACTCTGGCTGCGACTCCTCCTCTCACTCTCTCTGTATTTATTCTGGAGAAAACACACCTGAGATATGAACGTCTGGAGCAGAACCTGTCTGACCCAATGTCCAGAACAGGTTCCGTGTTCCTCTGTTTCAACGTTTCCTGGTTCAGTGACGGATCTTTTCCAGTGTCGCTTTAAACGGCGTCTGATGAACTCGTCCTCGTGTCCTCGCTCGGCCTCATTAGAGACGACACCGTTGTTCTCATGCTAATTCGAGGCTGCAGAAAAACGCTTTGATCTGTTTTGATGATAATTAAACTTGTGAGGAAGGATTCGCTGTTGGAAACGTGCTCTTATAACAACATGTAAACCTCTCTTATTACCATCTCTCCATGATTTAACATAATCCATTTTAATTTGAGCTAACATAATGTCAGTAAATATAATGTCATGTTATTTTATTTCTGCTCATTTGATCTAAACTGATCTAATATTATAGTAATATTATGATGACTGTCATTTTTTCTCATCTTATCTGACTATAACCTGATTAGGTCTAATTGGATCAAACATAAAACATAAAGCCAATTTAATTGACAATTACATTAAATGTAATCTGGTCCCTAAACTGAATATAATCTGATTGGATTTGATCTGATTAAATTTAACATAGACTTAATATAATATGATATATTATAATCTGATTAAATCTAATCTAATCAGATCTAAAATAATTCAGCCGAAACCTAATATAAATGGACAGAATATAATTTGATGACATCTAATAACTCTAATAACCTAAATTCTTTTTGACCTTCATCTAATATAATCTGATCAATATTCTTAAATCTAAACCGTTTTAATATCATTCAGCCTAAAATTAATATAATCTGATTAAACCTAATCAGATCTAATTATAATCTGATCAAATATAATCTAGATATCTGATGTAGTGATGGTGTAACCAGATGTAACCAGATCAGATGTAAACAGATCAGATGTAACCTGATCAGATGTAACCTGATCAGATGTAACCAGATCAGATGTAACCTGATCAGATGTAATCAGATCAGATGTAACCTGATCAGATGTAACCTGATCAGATGTAACCAGATCAGATGTAACCAGATCAGATGTAACCAGATCAGATGTAACCTGATCAGATGTAACCAGATCAGATGTAACCAGATCAGATGTAACCTGATCAGATGTAATCTGATCGGATGTAATCTGATTGTGAATGGACCAGTCAGACCTCACTCAGCATGTCCGTCATCTCTCTGGCGAAGCTGGTCTCTGAGGTTTGCGGCAGGGTGGAGAACAGCGAGCTGGACATCTGCTTCACGCTCTCCTTGTATTTATTCTGGTTAGAGGAACACACCACGGTAATCTGATTATAAAGGTCTGAACCCGCAGCGTTAAACCTGAAGGTCGTGACTCGCCTCGCTGAGCAGCTCCGAAGCTTCTTTGGCGTGTCGCGTCTCCAGAGTTTCAGGCAGCAGAGGATAGAGGCAGCTGCTCACGTCCTTCTGTCCTGCTTCTTTATACTTCACCTGCACATCAGACACGTCTTCACTTTCAGCTGTTTGTTTATTCCACAAAGAATCTACAGCATGAATTCAGTTTTCTGTGAACAGAATGTGACCCCAAAGTTCAGAAAACTGGGATGTGATTGATATTTAAAAGGAAATTCTTGGTAAACATCTAAAATTGGATTTGTCATTTTAAAAGAAACTCATCATGCATTTTTGATCAGTGATTATTGTATTAGAAGGAAAATGTCAAACTTCTCTGGCTCCAGCTTCTCTTTCCTGATTATCGTCACCAAACGGCTGATGTTTGGTGACGGATCGTTTCTATGATCATCAGTTTTGTGAAATTTTCCTCTCTTCACCTTTTAGTGAAGTTACAGCTTCTGTCAGAGTTTCACTTCCTGTTTCCAGGAGTTTTAACCAGTGTCCAGGTGTTGGTACCTGGCTCTGCAGCTCCGACAGATGTTTGGCCAGCTGTGTCTGGGTGGTCTCTGGCAGCTGGTGGTACAGACTGGTCTGGTTCTGGTTCTTCACTCCTTCTTTATACTTCACCTGCAGCAACACTGTAATCACTATTCACCTCATTATGAGCAGCGAGGCTGCTAACGTGCTAACGTGCTAACGTACGTCGCTCTGCAGGTTGGACGCCTCTCGAGCGTGTTGAGTTTCGATGGTTTCAGGAAGAACAGAGAACAAACTGCTGCTCAGGTCCTTCCTGCCGTCCTCCTTATACCTGACCTGGAACACAAACACACTTTGATGTCATCATCGAATAATGCTATCTATTCTAATCTGATTAACCTAATCTGATTGACCTAATCTGATTAACCTAATCTGATTAACCTAATCTGATTTAATCTAATTGGATTTAATACCATTCAATTAAAATCTAATATGATCTAATTTTATACAATATAAACTCATTAATAAATAAATATATAGTATATTTTATTTGTGGTGATTAATGTTTGATCGCTACCTCACTGAACAGCTCACACGCTTCCTTGGCGTGCAGCGTTTCCAACGTCTCTGGCAGCAGCGAGTACAGACTCGTGTTCACGCCCTTCTTTCCCGCCTCCTTGTACCGGCTCTGGGAGGGACAGGTGAGAGCTGGCGTTAGCGTGACTCACCTGTGCTGCTCGTCAGTCACCAGCGGTGTGTCTCACCTGGCTCTGCCGCTCAGCCACGGTTTTAGCGAACTGAGTGTCTGAGGTTTCAGGAAGCTGAGAGTAGAAGCTCTGAGACAGACTCCTCCTGCCCACCTCCTTGTATTTACTCTGAGAGGAGAACAAACAGAAGGAGGTGAAACAGCACAAACAGCAGCTCAGACCTGTGGACGCGACGTGTTGCTACCTCACTCTGCATCTCCGTCATCTCTCTGGCGAACTGGATGTCCGAGGTGTCTGGAAGCTGAGAGTAAAGAGACGCAGGAGCTCCTTTAGCCAGCGCCTTAGGCCGGTAGCTCACCTGCAGACACAGCAGAATACAGAAATAATCAGGAGCTGGAACAGAGAATCAAATCCATTCATTGATTATTGTGATCATTGGCAACTAATCGATTAATCCTTGAAACTGAAAGTGACTCAAGATTTAAAACAGTTCGTCTGTGCTCATTGATTAATCCTATAGTGATTAAGCTGATCAATAAAATGTCCACTTTCATAATTAAAGAGAAACAAAAGCCAAAGAATAAAAAATACAAAACCCACGAGGAGAGAAACTGTGACAAAGTTGGAAACGAATCGATTAATCGACTAATGATCAATCGACTAATGATCAATCGACTAATGATCAATCGACCGGTCGCTGCTGCTCTGAACGCCTCAGACGCACCAACGCGACCAACCTGGCTCTGCATGTGTGACATCACAAGCGCGTGCTGAATCTCTGGCGTCTCTGGCAGCGTTGAGTACAGAGACGTGGACGCTCGCCTCTTCCCGTCTTCTTTGTACTTTTTCTGGAAAACAACGAGCTCAGTTTTCAGATTCCAGGATTCCAGGATTCCAGGATTCCAGGATTCCAGGATTCCAGGAATCTCACTTTGAAAATATAAAGTTTCCTGAAGCGACTCAAACTCATCAATACACTAATTGATCAATATTCTGTGAGAGGAAATATACGAGAAAAACAACAAATATGCGTCCTTAGAATCTGATTATTGACAATGATTGAACATGAACATTAAATGATAAATGATTAAGGATAATGGCTGAAAGATTATTGATCAATGATTATTGAAAGATTATTGATCAACAATGAACAATAAATGATTATTGATTAATGCTTAATGGTGAATGGTTATTGATGAGTGCGTATTGATTATTGATCGTGGGCGTCACCTCGCTCTGGAAGCCCTGGACGCTCTTGGCGAGCTGCGTCTCGCTGGTTTCAGCGAGTTGTGAATAGAAACTGCTGCTCAGCTCCTTTTTACCTTCTTCTTTATATTTGTTCTGAAACAAGAGAAATATTGAATAGAACATAAATACATTCATCGTATTGTAATTACAGCAAGAAGTGAAATAGTCTGTTTACTTCATAATATCAACAAGAATGTTCATAAACACAAACAAAATGAAATAAAAAGGTGTAAATGTTGTAAAATAAAAAGAAAACGACAAAATCCAAAGTGTGAGATGAAAAGTAAAATAAAATATATCATAAACACACTGTGACGTTAAAACTGTAAAATATTTGATAAAAAAGCACAAATATGATTTAAAAAATTTTATTAAGATAAAAAGTCATAAAAATTAGACGAAATGAATGAAATGAATACACAATTAATAATAATTGATCTATTATTGTATCAGTGTATTTATCTATCTATGTATTGATCTATTGATGTATTGATCTATCTATGTATTGATCTATTGATGTATTGATCGGTCTGACCTCACTCAGGATGTCAGTCAGCTCTTTGACAAACTGTGTTTCTGTGGTTTCTGGCAGCAGCGAATAAAGTGAGGAGGAAATCTCTGTCTTCATGTTTCCTTTGTACTTAATCTGAAAAACAAACCAACAAACAAACAAACACGTCGTCACTTCTCAGAATCTCCAGTTCTCGCTCCTCGTTAAACGTTAACGTTAACGCCGTAACCGTGAATCGTGATCGTAACCTGACTCTGCAGCTCTGACGTTTCTCTGGCTCGTTGCGTCTCTGGAGTCACAGGGAGGACGGAGTAGAGGGAGGAGGACGCCTCCTTCCTGCCCTCGTCTCTGTACTTACACTGAAACAGAGAGGCAGGGACCAATCAATAGCAAATAATCAATAGTAACGTACAGATGACTGAATCACAGGCAATCATCAGATAATCAGATGAACAGATAATCAGATTATCAGATTATCAGATAATCAGATAAACAGATAATCAGATTATCAGATAAACAGATAATCAGATAATCAGATAATCAGATTACCTCAGATTATCAGGTAATCAGATTATCAGGTAATCAGATGAACAGATAATCAGATAATCAGATTATCAGATAAACAGATAAACAGATAATCAGATAAACAGATTATCAGATAATCAGATAATCAGATTACCTCAGATTATCAGGTAAACAGATTATCAGGTAATCAGATTATCAGGTAATCAGATTATCAGGTAATCAGATTATCAGATAATCAGATAAACAGATTATCAGATAATCAGATTACCTCAGATTATCAGGTAATCAGATTATCAGGTAATCAGATTATCAGATAATCAGATAAACAGATTATCAGATAATCAGATTACCTCAGATTATCAGGTAATCAGATTATCAGGTAATCAGATTATCAGATTATCAGATAAACAGATAATCAGATAATCAGATAATCAGATTACCTCAGATTATCAGGTAATCAGATTATCAGATAATCAGATAAACAGATTACCTCAGATTATCAGGTAATCAGATTATCAGATAATCAGATAATCAGATTACCTCAGATTATCAGGTAATCAGATTATCAGATAATCAGATAATCAGATTACCTCAGATTATCAGGTAATCAGATTATCAGATAATCAGATAAACAGATTACCTCAGATATCACAGCACTGATGTTCTTGGAGTGGATGAGTTCAGCTCCTGGAACAAACAGACTCTGACCTTTCATCTTCTCAAAGTCCTCCTTATACTTCACCTGGAGGGAGAAGAACGAAGAAGAACCAGATTCATTCATCAATAAATCTGATGATTCGTTATCAATAGAAATGTTTGTACTAATGGTACTGGTGGTGTCAGATTGATTAGTTGATCAATAACTGACCTCACTGAGGATCAGGCTGCATCTCCTGCTGAAGGCCGGGTCTGGTCGAGGAGGTTTTTCATCAGCAGACACCTGGAACCACAGAGAAGACGTGAAACGCCTGCAAACGCCTGGAAAAGCCTGGAAAAGCCTGGAAACGACTGAAAGTGACTGGGAACAACTGGAAACGCGTGGAAACGCCTGAGGACGGCATCATTAAACATCTGGACAGTAGAGAACTGATAAACACATTCCTTTCTTCCTTCCTTCCTTCCTTCATTTTAATTCTCACCTCTGATTCCCATTGTCCCAGCAGGTTTCTTCTTTTACTCTCCACCTCCTCTTCATCTCCTTCCTCCTCCTCTTCCTCCATCTCTCCAGGTTCTTCTTGCTCCTTCTCTTCATCTTCTCCTCCACTGGTTTTCATCAGAGTTGTAGATGTTGTCTCTTCTTCCTCTCTCTTTAGTGTTATAACCTCCTTCATCCCTCCATCCTTCACCAGAGCAGATGAGGCCTCCTCCTCCTCCTCTTCCTCCATCTTTCCTGTTTCTTCCTCCTTCTTCTCTTCTTCTTGTGTCTCCAGTGTTTTCTCCTCCTCTTCTTCCATGTCTCTTCACTCTGAGGATGGAGAACCGCTGTTAACTCTTCTTTATTTTTGGAATCAGGTTGTTAAAACCTAACCACAAAGGAAATAAAATTGAAATTAAAATTAGGACTGAAGCTAAAATGTCTTTTTTTGTCCACAACACAAAGATCATCAGTTTACTATTATAGAAGAATAAAGAAAGCAGGAAATAATCAGAGAACAGAAGCTGGAACCAGAGAATTTGGAGAATTTGGAATTAAAAAATGACTCAAATCAATTAATTGATCAAAGAAGTCTGAGTTTTTACATCAATTTTATAGATTTGCTTATCAAATCAACAAAAGTTGATAAGCTAAAAGATTATTAGTCAAACATCCAACTTTGTAATGAAGGTGGATGTTTGGTGATTATTGAAATTAATCAATTATTGTTGCAGCTCTAACAAGTTGTTTTAATAACTTACATTTTGAGAATAAATAAAAGAATAAATCAAAGAAAATGTTGGAACTTCTCCATTTATAGTAAATAAAACAAAAAAAGTTGATCTGGAAATAATAATATGAATAATTAATGATTGATGAGACAAGTCAAGAGAAGGTTTTGTTTATGGTTTTGTTCAATGTGGAAACTCTTTTTTATTCTACATTTCACATTATGTATATTATATTAATAAATATAAATATATTTTATAGGAATAAAGGCAAACTATAGCTTCTCCTTTACAGGTCAAGGTCACCCTGCTCTAAACTCCTGTTTATTAACCTTAATAATCCTGATGGTCACCTGGTCAATAATCAAAGCTGTTTAATCTCTTATATTTCCAGATTCATCAGAAGCTAAATAAATAAATAAATATATTTTATAGCTTTTACCAACTTTTCTCCTCAGCTCCACTCACCTCGTCCTGTTGTTCCTTTCAGTTCAGGAAGATTTTATTGCTGTTTTTAGTCTTTTTTCTGGCTTCTAAATATCTCTTTAAGGTTTTATCTTCTTTTTCTTCTTTCTGCTCCTGAGCTTCTCAAACACTTTATTCCCACTTCTTGTTTCCCAACGAACACGAAGTGAAATAAAGTTTTGACAGTGACCGAAGCGTCGGATCCAGACTCTGAACACTGGCTGCTTCTTATCGATTTAACGTCCACATTTAGCTCTCTACTCCAAACCTTATCACCACCTGTCCTTTAATCACAGTACA
>JAYKQN010000038.1:77500-80000 GCA_036785175.1 Eupleurogrammus muticus
GGATAAACTAGTAAAATAACCAAAACATCCTCAACTTAAGAGATTTTTAAACTCAATGGTTTATTATAAACGTCTTTGATGTTGTTATGACACCAGATAATTAGAATTATAATCATGAACTTTTATATTATGGAGTAGATAAAGTAACAGCTACACAAACAGTGTTTTACACACAATCACAAAAGTGTGTGTGTGTGTGTGTGAGTGTGTGTGTGTGTGTGTGTGTGTGCTACCTGACTCTGCAGCTCGCTCTGCTGCCTCAGCCTCAGGTTCTCTGGCGTGTCGGCCACGATGGTGAACGACGTCTTGGGATAATGTCTACAAACAGACGAGAGAATCTCAGCGACTTTCTGTTGATTTTATTCGAAAACTGAAAATCTGACAAATCTGGATTTTCCTGCAGAAACATGAAACAACATGAAACGTTGTGGACATCTGTAGAAAAACCTGCAGGTTTATAATAATTTCTGTTTCCTGAGATAAATATCTGCTTTAAACATGTTAAATAACACAAATAATGAGAAAGTTTAGGTATGTTTTTTAATAATAAATATGTATTATGAGGATTATCTCTAACGTTTAACATGCTGCATCTGCTGAAACTTTTTCTGAACCATCACATTAATTTTCCTGTTGTTTAATGAGCTGTTTGGGGAAAAAAGACGTCGCCTCCCTTCACATCCTGAGATTAACTTTAACGAGCTAATGACATTAACGAGAACAATGACGAGAACAATTCAGAGTCTGGAATGAACCAAGAACAGCACAGTGATATTAATGCTGACCTTTAGTGACCTTTAGTGACCTTTAGTGACCTGGGACAATGGGTCCTGTTGGAACTTCACCCTGATTCTGTTTTTTTGATTAAACAGAATCAGTGTGGATTTTATTTGTTAATTTAACAAATTACCCGGTCACTGTTATCACAGGAAAGTGCTGAGTCACTGTTAACACAGGAAAGTGCTGAGTCACTGTTAACACAGGAGAAGTGCTGAGTCACTGTTCACACAGGGAAGTGCTGAGTCACTGTTCACACAGGGAAGTGCTGAGTCACTGTTAACACAGGGAAGTGCTGAGTCACTGTTCACACAGGGAAGTGCTGAGTCACTGTTCACACAGGGAAGTGCTGAGTCACTGTTCACACAGGGAAGTGCTGAGTCACTGTTAACACAGGAGAAGTGCTGAGTCACTGTTAACACAGGGAAGTGCTGAGTCACTGTTAACACAGGGAAGTGCTGAGTCACTGTTCACACAGGGAAGTGCTGAGTCACTGTTAACACAGGAGAAGTGCTGAGTCACTGTTCACACAGGGAAGTGCTGAGTCACTGTTAACACAGGGAAGTGCTGAGTCACTGTTCACACAGGGAAGTGCTGAGTCACTGTTAACACAGGGAAGTGCTGAGTCACTGTTAACACAGGAAAGTGCTGAGTCACTGTTAACACAGGAAAAGTGCTGAGTCACTGTTAACACAGGAGAAGTGCTGAGTCACTGTTAACACAGGAGAAGTGCTGAGTCGCTGTTAAAACAGGAGAAGTGCTGAGTCGCTGTTAAAACAGGAGAAGTGCTGAGTCGCTGTTAACACAGGAGAAGTGCTGAGTCGCTGTTAACACAGGAGAAGTGCTGAGTCGCTGTTAACACAGGAAAGTGCTGAGTCACTGTTAACACAGGAAAGTGCTGAGTCACTGTTAACACAGGAAAAGTGCTGAGTCACTGTTAACACAGGAGAAGTGCTGAGTCACTGTTAACACAGGAGAAGTGCTGAGTCGCTGTTAAAACAGGAGAAGTGCTGAGTCGCTGTTAAAACAGGAGAAGTGCTGAGTCGCTGTTAACACAGGAGAAGTGCTGAGTCGCTGTTAACACAGGGAAGTGCTGAGTCGCTGTTGACAGCGGCTGAAGTTACCTGGACATCAACCTGCACACAATTCAAGTAACAATTCTGTAACCATGGCAACAATTACATGTTAATTAGATACTTATTATGAGTCAAATCTATAACCTTTAAGGAAACAAGAGCAGCTGGAACATGTCATATCTCCCTGTGGATTCATCTCTATCAAATACATATACAGATTAATGTATAAATATGTAAATATAATATAGGCAGAGAAACAATAAGTGAAGATTGAAGCTAAAATGTCTTTTTTGTCCACAACCCAACGTCATCAGTTTTATGTTATAGAAGAATCAAGGAACCAGAAATAATCAGCATGTTGAAATCAATAATCAGGAGTTTAACACACGATGAACCAGAGCAAAGCTACAAACAGGATCCTGGTTCTGACGGAAAATCACATTGATTCTGTCCTAAGAAAGAACAGGACGGTTTATGACCAGTTTCATTATTTTTATTTGTCTTCCATTTCTTACGACGTCTTTTTTATTTTTCCAGGATGTTTTTTTTACATTTTCTGATTTTCTACACACAAATATTTCCTGTAAAACCTCAGCTGAAAGTTTCTGTTAGAACCAAACAACATAAAGCCGCTTCCTGTTCACTTT
>JAYKQN010000038.1:85000-225000 GCA_036785175.1 Eupleurogrammus muticus
CTCAGCAGCAACAGGGTCAAAGGTCAAAGCCTTAAACTCGTCTGTGGCCTCGATATTCCAGCTCCAGGTTTTCAGAAGACGCAGTAATTTAGTCCCTGAGCCAAGTTTCCCCCTTTGAGGTTTTTAATCCCTCTGGTCTGCATAAAGCTGTGTTTCCCTGGAGGAGAAAAATCACTGAGCAGAAACCAAGAGACCAAGACACCAAGAGACCAAGACACCAAGACACCAAGAAACCCAGAAACCAAGAAACCAAGAGACCAAGACACCAAGAAACCAAGACACCAAGACACCAAGAAACCAAGACACCAAGAGACCAAGACACCAAGACACCAAAAAACCAAGACACCAAGACACCAAGACACCAAGAAACCCAGAAACCAAGAAACCAAGAGACCAAGACACCAAGAAACCAAGACACCAAGACACCAAGAAACCAAGACACCAAGAGACCAAGACACCAAGACACCAAAAAACCAAGACACCAAGAAACCAAGACACCAAGAAACCAAGACACCAAGACACCAAGAGACCAAGACACCAAGAGACCAAGACACCAAGACACCAAGAAACCAAGACACCAAGAAACCAAGACACCAAGAAACCAAGACACCAAGACACCAAGAGACCAAGACACCAAGAAACCAAGACACCAAGAAACCAAGAAACCAAGAAACAAAGACACCAAGAAACCAAGAGACCAAGACACCAAGAAACCAAGAGACCAAGACTCCAAGAAACCAAGACACCAAGAAACCAAGAAACCAAGAAACCAAGACACCAAGAAACCAAGAGACCAAGACACCAAGAAACCAAGACACCAAGACTCCAAGAAACCAAGACACCCAGAAACCAAGAAACCAAGAGACCAAGACACCAAGAAACCAAGACACCAAGACACCAAGAAACCCAGAAACCAAGAGACCAAGACACCAGGAAACCAAGACACCAAGAAACCAAGACACCAAGAGACCAAGACACCAAGAAACCAAGAGACCAAGACTCCAAGAAACCAAGACACCAAGAAACCAAGACACCAAGACACCAAGACACCAAGACACCAAGAAACCCAGAAACCAAGAAACCAAGAGACCAAGACACCAAGACACCAAGACACCAAGACACCAAGAAACCCAGAAACCAAGAAACCAAGACACCAAGAGACCAAGAGACCAAGAAACCAAGAGACCAAGACACCAAGAAACCAAGAGACCAAGACTCCAAGAAACCAAGAGACCAAGACTCCAAGAAACCAAGACACCAAGACACCCAGAAACCAAGACACCAAGAGACCAAGACACCAAGAAACCAAGACACCAAGAAACCAAGACACCAAGACTCCAAGAAACCAAGACACCAAGACACCAAGAAACCCAGAAACCAAGACACCAAAAAACCAAGACACCAAGACACCAAGAAACCAAGACACCAAGACACCAAGACACCAAGACACCAAGAGACCAAGACACCAAGAGACCAAGACACCAAGAAACCAAGACACCAAGAGACCAAGACACCAAGACACCAAGAAACCAAGACACCAAGAAACCCAGAAACCAAGACACCAAGAAACCAAGAGACCAAGACTCCAAGAAACCAAGACACCAAGAAACCCAGAAACCAAGACACCAAGAGACCAAGAAACCAAGACATCAAGAAACCAAGACACCAAGACACCAAGAAACCAAGAGACCAAGACACCAAGACACCAAGAAACCCAGAAACCAAGACACCAAGAAACCAAGAGACCAAGACTCCAAGAAACCAAGACACCAAGAAACCCAGAAACCAAGACACCAAGAGACCAAGAAACCAAGAGACCAAGAGACCAAGACACCAAGACACCAAGAAACCAAGAAACCAAGACACCAAGACACCAAGACACCAAGAGACCAAGACACCAAGAAACCAAGACACCAAGAAACCAAGACACCAAGAAACCAAGACACCAAGAGACCAAGACACCAAGACACCAAGAAACCAAGAAACCAAGAAACCCAGAAACCAAGACACCAAGAAACCAAGAGACCAAGACACCAAGAAACCAAGACACCAAGACACCAAGAAACCAAGAGACCAAGACACCAAGACACCAAGAAACCCAGAAACCAAGACACCAAGAAACCAAGAGACCAAGACTCCAAGAAACCAAGACACCAAGAAACCAAGAAACCAAGAGACCAAGAGACCAAGACACCAAGACACCAAGAAACCAAGAAACCAAGAAACCAAGACACCAAGACACCAAGACACCAAGAGACCAAGACACCAAGAAACCAAGACACCAAGAAACCAAGACACCAAGAAACCAAGACACCAAGAGACCAAGACACCAAGACACCAAGAAACCAAGAAACCAAGAAACCCAGAAACCAAGACTCCAAGACACCAAGAAACCAAGAAGCCCAGAAACCGAGTGTTTCAACGATGAGGTGAAAGCAGCAGACTGAGCTGAGTAAAAGCAAAAACAGAAACCTGCAGCCAGATGAAGAGAAACCAGCTCAGTTAAGACAGGATTCACCATTCTGATGTTTCATTTATTCTAACCCTTCCTGAAAACAAGATATTTTAATTCAAGTAATTAGAAAAAAGTGTGTTTTGACAAGTCAAATATTTCGTTTGGTTCATTGTCTGAAGGTTAAATTTATTGAAGAGTAAGATAGAAAAAACGTCTCAATAACTAAAAACCTCAGCTCTGCTTAAAATGTAAAGAAACATGTTGAACACAAACCAAACCAGCTCAGTCACATTGATCTGTTAATTTAACATTTACTCAGCAACATGAGGAGAGTCCACAACCACGAATAAAAGAAAGATAAGAGATAAAAGATTCAAATCATCCGTTGATGCAGTAAAACTCACGCGTTGCAGTACGGCTTCTTGTCGTAACCTTTGTAGTTCTTCATGTTCAGCGTCATCTTGCAAACTTCACAGTGGAAACATCCTTTATGCCAGTTCTGGAAAACACACACACACACACACACACACATTTGAAAACAGCTTTTCATCATTGATCAGCTCATCATATTTATTGTTTTTAGCACATATTTATTGTTTTTGTTTCCTGTTTATTTGGATCTTTAATCGTATTCATGTACAGTTACACACCACATTTGTTCCGTCAGTCAGCAGTTTGATAGCGACGTGCAGATGTTAGCGTTAGCTTAATGACAACAATCAGCCATGTTAGCGATGCTAAGCTAGCACAGAGCCAAATTAATTTAAACTACCGATATGTTACGTAACGTAAAACTTGTAAAATCTATGTGGAGTTTTCTTATAACTCTTTAACCTTTTCTCCGGTAATTCACTGCTGTTACACTGACTCTCTGACCTGTTGCTAGGTGACTCTCTGACCTGTTGCTAGGTGACTCTCTGACCTGTTGCTAGGTGACTCTGACCTGTTGCTAGGTGACTCTGACCTGTTGCTATGTGACTCTGACCTGTTGCTAGGTGACTCTCTGACCTGTTGCTAGGTGACTCTCTGACCTGTTGCTAGGTGACTCTCTGACCTGTTGCTATGTGACTCTGACCTGTTGCTAGGTGACTCTCTGACCTGTTGCTAGGTGACTCTGACCCGTTGCTAGGTGACTCTCTGACCCGTTGCTAGGTGACTCTCTGACCTGTTGCTAGGTGACTCTGACCCGTTGCTAGGTGACTCTCTGACCTGTTGCTCTGACATGTTGCTAGGTGACTCTGACCCGTTGCTAGGTGACTCTCTGACCCGTTGCTAGGTGACTCTCTGACCCGTTGCTAGGTGACTCTGACCTGTTGCTAGGTGACTCTGACCCGTTGCTAGGTGACTCTGACATGTTGCTAGGTGACTCTGACCCGTTGCTAGGTGACACTCTGACCTGTTGCTAGGTGACTCTGACCCGTTGCTATGTGACTCAGACCCGTTGCTATGTGACTCAGACCTGTTGCTAGGTGACTCTGTGACTCTGACCCGTTGCTATGTGACTCTGACCTGTTGCTAGGTGACTCTGACCCATTGCTATGTGACTCTGACCTGTTGCTAGGTGACTCTCTGACCCGTTGCTAGGTGACTCTCTGACCCGTTGCTAGGTGACTCTGACATGTTGCTAGGTGACTCTGACCCGTTGCTAGGTGACACTCTGACCTGTTGCTAGGTGACTCTGACCCGTTGCTATGTGACTCAGACCCGTTGCTATGTGACTCAGACCTGTTGCTAGGTGACTCTGTGACTCTGACCCGTTGCTATGTGACTCTGACCTGTTGCTAGGTGACTCTGACCTGTTGCTAGGTGACTCTGACCCGTTGCTAGGTGACTCTGACCCGTTGCTAGGTGACTCTGACCTGTTGCTAGGTGACTCTGACCCGTTGCTATGTGACTCAGACCTGTTGCTAGGTGACTCTGTGACTCTGACCCGTTGCTATGTGACTCTGACCTGTTGCTAGGTGACTCTGACCTGTTGCTAGGTGACTCTGACCCGTTGCTAGGTGACTCTGACCCGTTGCTAGGTGACTCTGACCTGTTGCTAGGTGACTCTCTGACTATTGCAGTATTATGAGTTATTGTAGTAAAGTATTGCAGTATTATGAGTGGTTGTGGTGAAGTATTTCAGTAAATGAGTTGTTTTAGTAAAGTATTGCAGTATGAGTAGACGTAGTCAAAGTATTGCAGTAGTAAATGGTAAATGGTCTGCATTTATACAGCGCCTTTCTAGTCTTTTTTGACCACTCAAAGCGCTTTACACTACACTGTCCATTTACCCATTCACACCACATTCATACACATGGCATCGGAGGCAAATCGGGGTTAAGTATCTTGCCCAAGTAGTGACGACTGATACAATGATATGCAGCTTGGAGGAGCCGGGAATCGAACCACCAATTTTCTGACTGGTGGACGACTGCTCTACCTCTAAGCTACAGCCGCCCCATAGTGACGTAGTAAAGTATTAGTACCCATACCTACTACAGCAGAAAAGCCTAGAAACTAAAACGTATGAAAGTGAATAAATGTACAAAATGTGAATAAACTGATCAAATATGAACCAATAAACTGCAGGATGCATGTGATGTAATATTTAAAGAATCTTATTATAATAAGCGTGCACACAGGAACGTGGGCAAATTTACACCAAAACTAACACACAGCTAGCTGTTGGTACCAGGTCGTCGGTACCGGGCCGTCAGTACCGGGCTGTCGGTACCAGACTGTTTGGTACCAGACTGTTGGTACCAGGCCGTCGGTACCGGGCTGTCGGTACCGGGCTGTTGGTACCAGACTGTTGGTACCAGGTCGTCGGTACCGGGCTGTCGGTACCAGACTGTTTGGTACCAGACTGTTGGTACCAGGCCGTCGGTACCGGGCTGTCGGTACCGGGCTGTTGGTACCAGACTGTTGGTACCAGGTCGTCGGTACCGGGCTGTCGGTACCGGGCCGTCGGTGCCGGGCCGTCGGTGCCGGGCCGTCGGTGTCAGGCTGTCGGTACCGGGCTGTCATCTGACGCCTCATCCAACAGACAGAGACCGACGAGGAGGATGAATAATTTATAAGTAATAAGCAGGAGAGCAACATTTACACAAAGGCAAAGACGCTTTCTTCCTGACTCTGTATTTATTTTATCCTCATTACTGGATATTTCCAAACTTTTGACCCTTTCTGTGACAGGAATTCAATATAAAATAGAATTCCTCAGATAGAACATATCATCACACAGAACCAGGTGGATGAATGTTCCTTTAGATGAATTAAAGGAACTTTCCATCGTTTTTCACACTTGGATCTGTTCACTCATCATGAACAAAAAACGCTGACGATGTCACAAACGTCATTTTGGTCATTTCCTGTCAAATCTTAACCTAAAGCTCCTGATACAGTTTAATCCATAAATCCCATGTTAAACCTGAGCTCCAACACTAAATAAAGTATTTTATCTGTTCCTGTTACAGCATCAATATATATCATCAATATCCACATCATCAATACAATAATAAAATAGTTTAATATAATATCAGTAGTAGCTGCAACTAACCACTATTTAGAGATTTATTTAGATTGGAGCTGTTTGTGGGATTATTTAATTGGCTACTTTATAATCTCCTTTTAAACATTTACAGAAAATATTCTTCATGTTCTTAATGATCCTCAGTGATTTATAGGATTATATGGAACAATAATTCATCTTTGAACTTGTATATTAATAATTATTGAACTTTGCATTGCAGATCATTCAGGTGATTTCAGGATTTTCCTGATTTTGGTTAATTTTCCTGTTTTAGGTTTAAAAGAAGTATTTTTATCTGTAGTAGAAGACAATGTTAGATGTTTTTCTCCACTATTCTAACTTTTTCACATGTTGTAGATTTATTCTGATTCCAGGTTTTAGTCCAATAACCTTTGTTTGTACAGGTTTTCCACATTTATCATCATCTACAGCAGCAAAATGCAGAATAAACCTGGAGCTGCTTTAGGTTCCTGCACCAGGATAAATAAACCAACACGTGTGAACCTCGCGCCGTGCATCCTGGGATCACCTTGTCCAGGCAGCTCACTTTCTCCGTCGGGTAAACGATCTTCCCGCAGCGGGCGCACTGGGGGTTCATCTCCGCAGACACGAACCAGTCCCTGGGCGGAGAGAAGCAGTCGGCGACCGGGTTGTGGCGTCCAGAGGCTCCGGTCCAGGCTCAGTGAGGAGTCAGGAGAGGAAAGTGTCCCAGAGAGGAGCTGCTGCGGGCGGCGTGATGCGCGGATGCTGCCGGGGACGGAGCTGCTCAGCGGCGGGAAGCTGGCGCCGCTGCCGCCGCAGGCAGGAAGTGCCCCCACGGGCCCTTCAGAGTAAAGGTCGGTCGTTAAGACGTCCGTAAAGCACGGTAGCGAATCTTTTGTTAAAAATAGATGGTTTTGCAGTTTATTCAACAATTAATACATTCACTGTCTTTCCCTTATTTACTTTTTCAACCTTATTTTGTTTCCTCTCGCTCCATCTCTCCACCCAGTGATAAAAAAAAGAGTTTTAACAATTGAAAAGAAATGGATATATACGGATACACTTATCTTGATGAGATACGTTTTTAATTGTTTTTTATTTCATCATTAAATCTCGGTTTAATTTCACATTTTACAATATTTGATCAATTACAATTATTAATTTTCAAAATAATTTTAATTTCACCACTACATGATAATACTTCAATCCTGGATAGTGTGAATGTATTAATAATAAGTAATTAAAAACAACAATATCCAAACTTTATATACAGCTAAATGACACTTTTACTCTGAAGGGCACACAAAGTGCTCTTCCGGTGTTTCCGGGGTAACCGCTGCCACCTTGTCGCTGGTGGTGCGTTACAACTTTTCTAGTTTTTATGTTTTTATTTTATTTGTTGCCTCATGTTGTTGTTTTCTCTCTTGTTGCAGGTCAAACTTATTCAGTTTTATTCCCTGATGGTCAGAACTCACCTGTATCAAAGGTGCCATTCAAATGTCTGATTGACAATAAACCAAAATCAATTATAATATAAAAATCAATCTGAAGATCATCATGAAAACAATTTTTATTAAAGAGTTTATAATTTATGCTTTGTGTTTTACATCATTAGAAACAAGCAAACATTAAACTTTTATCTCGATAAACTGGGAAAAAATATAGGAAGGTATCCCGTTGCAGGTGAGCGCTGAGGACAGGACTGATGCTCCCAATGCACCTGTTGGTCTCCATAGCAACCAGGTAAGCATGTAGAAACAGCAGTGTTTGGAGTATTAGTGACTATTTAAGCATTAACTGGTTCCTTCAGCACAGTCAGCACTTTGCAGGTGTGTGACAGTAATAATCATAATGTGGCTTTATACAGAGTGAACAGTGGGTGGCGCTGTTGCCACAGCAACAAGGTCTCAGGTTCAAGTCCTTTCTGTGTAGGGTTTCATGTTCTCCTCATGGGTTCTCCAGGTTCTCCAGGTTCTCCAGCGTCAGTCCAAACTCATTCTGAGGAGGTTTCTGAAACATCTCTGTCCTGTTTCCAAATTATGTCGATGTTTACCTGTATGACTTATTATGTGCTTCATTTATATTCTGTCATGTGACAGAACGACCAGGTCTGACCTGGATCAGGTGTCATGTGCCTTCTCACGTGTGTGGATTCTCATATGCACCTTTAACGCCCCCTGGTGGGAGAATCGTTTATCGCAGCTGGCACACTGGTGAGGCCTCTCCCCTGTGTGGACTTTGGTGTGCTCCTTCAACGCCCCCTGGTGAGAAAACCTTTTTTCACAGGTGCTACATGAGTACGGCTTCTCGCCTGTGTGGATTATCATATGATTTTTTAAATGGCTGATCTTAGAGAAGCGTTTCTCGCAGGTGTTACACGGATACGGTTTCTCCCCTGTGTGGACTCTCATATGCTCTTTCAAATGGCTTGGATGAGAAAATCCTTTCTCACAGGTGTCACACGGGTACGGCTTCTCACCTGTGTGGATCGTCATGTGATATTTCAGATGGCTGGGCTTGGAGAACCTCTTCTCACACACTCCACATTGATGCGGTTTCTCTCCCGTGTGGACTCTCATGTGATCTTTCAAATGTCCTGGATGAGAGAACCTCTTCTCGCAGCAGTGACATGCGTACGGCTTCTCCCCCGTGTGCACCCTCATGTGTTCTCTTAAATTGCTCACCTGAGAGAACCTTTTCTCACAGACGCTGCATGGGTACGGCTTCTCACCTGTGTGGACCCTCATGTGGCCTTTTAATTGGCCCAGCTGGGTGAAACTCTTCTCACAGGTGCTGCATTGATACGGCTTCTCACCCGTGTGGATCCTCATGTGCTGCTTTAAGGTGCGCAGATGAGAGAATCTTTTCTCACAGCAGTGACACTGGTACGGCTTCTCATCTGTGTGGACTCTTAAATGCTGATTGAATGTTCGAATGTGAGAGAATCGCCTCTCACAGGTGTTGCACTGGTACGGCTTCTCACCTGTGTGGACTCGTATGTGCTCTTTTAAATTTCCCGGCGTGGAAAATCTTTTCTCACAGGTGTCACAGGGGTACGGCTTCTGTCCTGTGTGGGACCTGATGTGATACTTTAATTGGCTGAGCTGAGAGAATCGTTTCTCACAGATGTTACATGGGTGCGGTTTCTCACCTGTGTGAGTTACCTGGTGTCTTTTCAACAGGTACGTGGTCTTAAAGGTTTTTCCACAAGTGTCACATTCAAACGCCTTTTTGTTGGGGCTGCAGACGCCGTCCCTGAGACCTTCACCACTTTTCTGTGGTTCTGTCTCGTTGTTTCCAGTTGATCCAGAGTCTCCGTGTTCTTGGCTCTCAGCTACGTGAAGGTGGTGTTGGAGGAGCCGATCCTCGCTGTTCTGTTCTGGTTCCTCAGAACCTTCAACCGACACGATCACAATATGAGCTTCACCAGGACTCGCGTCCTGAGTCTGAGCCTCATTGTTGTTCTTTTCCTCACAAGCAGGAGTCAACACGAAGGTCTCAGGCTCCTGCTTCAGGACCGGCGGCTCTCCTTCCAGACTAGAGCACGGTTCCTCCGGTTCCTCTTTAATCTGAGGAGGTTCTGGGTCCTCTTTAACCAGAACGATGCAGAATTCCTCCTGTTCTTCTTTAATCTGAGGAGGATCCAGAGTGCTTTGGTTCAGACTGGTGCAGAGTTCCTCCTGTTCTTCTTTAATGCTTGAAGGTTCTGGGTCCTCCTGGTCCAGACTGGAGTTCTTCTCCTGGTCAGGGAGAACCTCCTCCTTACAGACACGCTGCTGTGGAACATCTGGAACGACAAGATGAGGAGAACATGTGGAATCACTTTCTGATAGAAACTCATCACTATAAAGACGATGAAGGAATCATTCATTCATGTTTTCCTTGAATATTTTATCAATTTTAATTTTCAGGGTTGAAGCCGTCACATGAAGATGTTTGAAGACGTGAAGAATCTGTGCCGACCCGTTCCCCAACAGCCTGGACCCATCACCAAGCTTGGAGAACTTTCTGGAACAGAATTCTACTGCTTTGACCAAACTTCTATGAGCTCAGGTCATGACTGGTGTGTGACCAGATGACACCACTGAACCAGAACCTCGTTTGGGCCAGAACACCACCACCACTCCATCAACCATACATACACACACACACACACACACACACACACACACACACTAAGGGAAAAATATTTTATTGGTTTTACGATTAAGTCCATTTTCTTTTTCCTCAATTTTTATGATTTAAGTTTTTTTGTTTTTACTAATTTTTGACTTTTTTGCCATTCGAGCAGCTTCTCAAAAAACCTTCATCACAATATTTGCTCAAACTGGAGCTTAAACAGTTCATCATCTTCTCAAACATTTTATGAACTAATCAGATGTTCAGCTTCACCAGTTTGTGTGTATATATATAAATATATATTTTTATCGGTATATAAATGAGTCAGTTTAAACTGAATATTCCACTTTGTTTCTGCAACGAGAAGATTTCAAGTTTTTTTTCCTCCAGTTTCTTCCTGAAAGTGAGAGAAGGTTATCAGTGAAAAAACAAGAGCAAAGCCACCGTTTATAATAGTTTAATCTGCATCACGTAAACAACTAAATCCCTGTAAACATTACAAAATCAGCACCTGTCAGAGGAAAGTGGTTCTGCTTGGTTCATACAACGATTTCTCCAGAACAGTCACACAAACCAGGAAATTCTGCATCATCAGTGAATCTGAATCAAATCTGCAGCAGCTGATTTACACACATCGGATTATCTTAGCTTAGCTTAGCATAACCTGAACAGGTGGAAACTGATAGCCCCAATCAGGATTTAGGCTCCAAAAGCCAGAAAACATGAATTATCAGTTAAAGCTGGTTGTTTTCCCTCAATGGAGGAAAACGCTAGCAGTTTCCACCCGTTTCCAGCCTTTATGCTAAGCTACGCTAACCTGCAGCAGGCTGTAACCTCAGATTTACTGAAGATGAACAGCATCTTCATCATCAAACGCTCAGAAGAAGAAAAAGGAGAAAACGTCTCCTGTTCCTTTGTTCCTTTGTCTTAAAAGCACCAGACTGGTTTCTGAAAGCAGACATGAACCAGTCAAAAGCATCAGGGGAAGGTTCAGGTGAATCAGCAGTAAAAAGATTTGTGATTTCACAAGAAAAAAATCATGTCAGGTTCCTACACATCACACTGAAGTTGTCACTTTGTTTTTTGGTCAGAACATTGTCTAATACAACTTGAGGAGCTTTAAACCTTCTCAAACTCCAGGTTTAGACGCAACGTCCTTAATCCATGGACAGGAGGCTCCTCTGACGTCTGTAGGAGTCACTGCTGCTCAGTCCAGTCTGTGGTGGATGTGTGAGCACCAGAATTCACATCAACACAAAAGAAAGTTGGTAGAAAGGCGACGAACGGTCCAAAACCGATTAAAGATCATTGGACATCACAGGGAGGAAGGACAGGGCCTGGACTGACCACGGCAGGTGGTTTAACAGAACCAGAAACTAAAGATTAAACCCAGAGACAGAAACTAAAGATTAAACCCAGAGACAGAAACTAAAGATTAAACCCAGAGACAGAAACTAAAGATTAAACCCAGAGACAGAAACTAAAGATTAAACCCAGAGACAGAAACTAAAGATTAAACCCAGAGACAGAAAGTGTCTGTGGGCTCAGGGATGAAGGCACAGCAAAAAGAATCAGAGTGAGACATCACACTAAACCTCCACCAACACAACATGAAACTTTCAGATTCAGAAAGCAGAAAAAAAGATGTTTCCCATGTTCTGATAAAACACTGCAGCCAGCAGAAACGTCAGAAACTCTTTTTTGACGCTTCCACATCAGCACCTGAAGCAGATTCACAACTCCTACAAAACAAAAAGTTCTTTAAACCCTGAAATTAAACCGTTTGCTGGTGTTTTTCCAAGTGGCAGATCACGCTGAACATTTCCTGCAGCACCTGAAGGCATCACGATGAGTTCATGATCATTTTAAACCTGTTCACCTGTTTTCATATTCTGAAATATATTCACAAAGAATGTCCAGATATGAAACTGATTTTGGGCTGAACAAACTTTTTAGGTGAAACTGTTTAAACAAAAAATTGTCCGCTACATTAAGTTTATAAAAAGATTAAAACAACAGGAAATTAATGATTTTTTGCTGGATTAATCAGGTGCATTAATCCATACCTTCATCATTTAGATTTTTATTTATTTCATAGACCAATAAATCTTGATAAACCATAAGTTACTCAAACAATTTGAGAAATTCTAAAATAAGATGTAATTTGCTGATTTTGTGTGTCTGGGTCCAGGTTAAATGTCGCTTTGCATTCTGGGAACTTGCTTAAGGTTGATTTTAAACATTATTTGACGATAAAAAAATGCGCAATTCACAACAGCCAATGTGCTTCTATCCAAACGATTAAAAAGCCAAACTTCAAAGTTTATTTCAAAATTTTCTTAACGGGTCAAAATGGAAAAACAGAACATCATCGTATACAGAAAAATATCACCTGAACCAACAGGAAGTTAAATAGTGAAAAACTGTCCTTAAAACCGCATCTAATGAAACCTGAAGTTTTGGATTTATTAGTTAGTTTGGTTAATCACACACACACACACACACACACACACACACACACACACACACACACACACACACACACACACACACACACACACACACACACACACACACAGAGTTCATGACCTGAGACAAACAGCCCCCCCCTCAACAGTGTATCATCATATCACCCGATTAAAACAATGGCCTGAGTCTTATTTTTCCAAAACTAAGGGGAAAACTCAAAAGCAACTCGACCAAAGTCTTTTCTTAATGAATCACGTTGGCACTGGATGTGCATCACAACTGACCACAATGAGAAAAAGGAGAAGTTGGAGAATAATTTCAGAAAGAATGTTTTACACAGAGGGAATGCAGATAATCAACCCCCTCAAACTGTGATTGGACCTCAGGAATGCACAGAAATAAATAAATATATAAATAAAATAAAAAAAAATAAAAAATCACATGATGCCTTATGACATCACTTCATTCTATGACATCAGCAAAGACAATCACATGACGCATCATGTGATTGTGTCATTGTTGATGTCTCAGATTGATGATGTCACAGATTCATGATGCAATGATTGGACTCAGGAATGCACAGGAAAAAAAAAAAAATCACATGATCCTTATGACATCAAAGACTGCAGTGATGTCACATTCCCCCCATGGCCCCACCCCTTTCATGTGATTGACAGCTAACACAAATTCACAGGTCTCTGCTATTTTAATATATTTGTGGTAAATATTTTGACAATAATAATTTGTGGCACTGGATGTGCATCACAACTGACCACAATGTGAAAAAGTAGAAGTTCGAGAATCATGATATTGATTTATTAATCTTATTTCTAGTATTGGTCCTAATTTGTGTCAATTCGGTTTTGTTTAACAGAAAAATTTAAGTAATTTCTGTTGTACAAGATTATATTCACTCTTGTCATTATCATTTCAATTATCGTATCTCACATAGTTCATACACTTATTGCATTGAATGTTTTTTTTTTTTCTTTTATTTGTGGCGACGAACCAATCGGACTTCTCCAGATCGGCCGTACAAAACTCAAAGGATCAAGTCTGATGCTTGACCCCATTGTCTGTTACCTGAGTTTATGTATGTTGGACTCAGGTTTCACATGAATCAGGGGGTCTGAACCGCAGGTCTTCCCTCATTCATAAAAAGAGGGGACACACTGGTGGTCTGTCAGCACCAAAAGAAGACCACACAGTTGCCAAAAAAATACATCTGTGGATTTTTTCAGCAACTTGTGATCCTCGTCAGCGACAACAGACCAGTGGTGCATCTCTTCTTCAAATGAGGGAACATGTGGGGACGACCCCTCTGATTTAGTGTGAAACAGACGGAGAGTCTGGATTGTTAAAGGAAGGGAGTGGGATGAAGGGATAGAGCTGGGTGGGGCGGCTGTAGCTCAGAGGGAGAGCAGTCTTCAGATTGATGGTTCTATTCCGGGATCCTCCGAGTTGCTTATCATTGTGTTCTTGGGCAAGATACTTGACCCAGATTTGGCTCTGATGGCGTGTGCCACCAGTGTGTGAATGAGTAGTTTCCTGATGTGCGGGCGGCTTTGTGTATTGCCACCAGAGTATGTGAATGGGATGTGTGAATGAATGAGTGAATGACACTTGATGTGTAAAGCGCTTTGAGTGGTAGAAAAGACTAGAAAGGTGCTTTATAAATGCAGGTCATTTACATAATTCATACACTTAATGCATTGAATGAATATTGCTTTTTTTTTTTTTTTTTTTTTTTTTATTTGTGGCGACGAACCAATCGGATTTCTCCAGATCGGCCGTACAAAACTCAAAGGATCAAGTCTGATGCTTGACCCCATTGTCTGTTACCTGAGTTTATGTATGTTGGACTCAGGTTTCACATGAATCAGGGGGTCTGAACCGCAGGTCTTCCCTCATTCATAAAAAGAGGGGACACACTCTGGTGGTCCGTCAGCACCAAAAGAAGACCACACAGTTGCCAAAAAAATACATTTGTGGATTTTTTTCAGCAACTTGTGATCTCGTCAGCGACAACAGACCAGTGGTGCATCTCCTCTTTTTCAAATGGGGGAACATGTGGGGACGACCCCTCTGATTTAGTGTGAAACAGACGGAGAGTCTGGATTGTAAAAGAAAGGGAGTGGGATGAGGGGATGAGGGTGAGGGGATGGGGGAGGGTTTGGGGATAGAGCTGTGGGTGGAAGTTTGTCCTAGTAGACAAACCTCGTAGAACAGCAGCAGTTATGATCATAGGTACCTACTACTGTTCTGCAGAGCGAAAGAAGAAACCGAAAGCTGGCGCTGTATTCTTGCAGCTGTGTCAGGTGAGTTGAGAACAGAGACACCATGTATTCCTTCATCTCAACATTGCCTGAAACAATCTCAAGTGCCACCATGTCAATGCAGCCTGAATGTGCTTTCAGGTCTCTGACAATCTTCTTGTAGAGTTTGTCAATGTGTTTGGAAGTCATCTCAAACTTGACAGACTCTGCTGCTGCCCCGATTTGCTCCTTTATGTCCTCTACATAGGCCTCAGCCTTTCTGATGTAGGGGTCATAATTTTTGTAGTCCTCAAACATCCTGCTCATCACCTTCACCACCAGATGCTCAGCAATGATTCTGTTCTTCTTCATCATCGCTGCTTGCTTCTCCTCGTCAGGAGACTCAGATCGTTGGCCCATCCAGGATGTTGTTGAAACAACCCCTGGAGAATCAGCTCTGATCAGTCTTGGGGACTCAGAGCTTTGGACCTCAGATGCTGTTGAGTCCTTTGTTGGGGACTCACATCTTTGGTCCTCAGATGCTGTTGAGTCCTTTGTTGGGGACTCACATCTTTGGTCCTCAGATGCTGTTGAGTCATTTGCTGGGGACTCAGATCTTTGGACCTCCGCCAGAACAGGTCCTGTCAGCTGCATCTGGGTGAACACCCTGTTGTCCAGAATGGTGTCCACCACCTTCTGGGTTTGGCTGTTAAGCTGCTCAGCAAAACACCAGTTGGTCAGTGACAAGAACAATCTGACCTTGTTGCAGACGTCGGCGTAGAAGGTTTTCGACTTCTGAAGGATCTCCTTGGCTTTGCTCTGAGGTGGCAAAATGTGAAAATTGATCTGGTTGACCATGTGAACGAAGGCCTCTTCGTTCTGTTGGGCAACAACGACCTTAGTCTCGTCGTCATCGCCCTCCATCACGATGAGGCTGTTCACATTCTCCATCAGGCACTTCAAGGACTGTCCATTTCCTCCCTTGGACTCGATAGAGTATTTTTCCTTGATCTGCTCCATCAAGCGGTACATCCATGTTTTTGCAAACTGTTTCGCAAAAAACCTATGGATCTCCCGTCTCAGCTTACCTTTTTCTTTCGGGCTCGTACGGCCAGAACTATCCACACTGTCCACGATGAGAGAGTGTGCAACGTCCATCCCGACGACCTCGATCTCGCTGAAGGAGCCAGACTGCTGGCGTTCATACTCCTGGTCGTCCATTTTAACTAGCAGCGGCTCAGTCAGCTCGGTTATGGAGGTTTTGAGGAGGTCCTCCACAACTTTCCTAACTGAGCTCTCGTTGCTGCTGGGGGAAGAGACTTCCTCCGCCACGTGAAGATCCTCAGTGTCGACAGGCTCAGAGTGTCTGCTCACCACCTCGTCCTGCTCGGTCTCGGAATCCAGGCTTGAGCTTGACCTTGGTTTCCGGGGCTGAGGTGTGCAAACAGTTTTCACCCTGGCCATGATCGACTTGATCATGTTTGCAGTCTGACGAACCATGGCAGTGAGCTTGCTGGGGGGAGTGACGCGCTGGTTCACAAATGGCTCAATGTACATGGGGTCAGAGATGGAGACATTCACGCTCTCCATCACCTCTGCAACAAGGCTTTTTGTCAAGGAGGCACACTTGACATCGTGCTCCTGGATGTTCAGCTCCTCAGCGAAACTCTGGCGAAGAGTATCGCCTATGTTGGAGCGAACCCCCTCGGCGCTGACTGGCCGTTTGGGCTGAAGACCTGCGATGATGGTTTTCGACACGCAGGTGATCAGCTCCAGCAACAGCTCGACCATCAGAACCTTAGTGGGTTCGTCCGGTGTTCCAGATGACAACAGGGTCCATTGGTCCGCTGAGATCCCTTCGAAAAAGGATTTGATCAGCGGGCGGAGAGTGTCGACTGAAACTCCTTGCTGCTCCATTGAAGTGCTTGTTGTTGTTGTTGTTGTTGAAATGTTCCGTTGAATACTGGATGTGTTATCCGTTGTCGTGCTATTCCAGACAGTGTCTGATGAAGTGTTTTTTCAAAGTGACTTGCAAAGTACGCACTTAGTTATAAGATGATCTGCTACCTAGGAATGAGTCTTGTATGAGCGAGCGATTTCTTTTATAGACTCAGTCAAGACATGATGTCAGATTGATGATACAATGGGCTGCTCTGATTGGACAGAAAATGACATGATACATTATGACATCACTTCATTCTATGACATCAGCAATGACACAATCACATGATCCATTATGACATCAAAGACTGCAGTGATGTCACATTCCTCCCATGGCCCCACCCCTTTCTAGACTCATGTGATTGACAGCTAACACAAATTCACAGGTCTCTGATAATTTTAACTTTTACATAGGAAATCATGTGATTTTCCCTAAAGTGATAAACTACACACACACACACACACACACACACACAAGTGCAAAAGGTAGAATTTTGAGAATCAAATTGAATTATTTTAGATGCACCTGCATAAATAGTTATTTACTGGTAAATTCTTTCAGAATATTTTCAGATTCACACATTCAGCCCAGCTTCTACAGAAAGTGCTGTGGGTGTTTTTATTCTTTGCTGTCCTGAGTTCTGATGACCAGGTCAAGTATAGTTGGGTTCAACTAAAGGCAGAATAATGCTGATAGGCTCCACTAACACATGCAGAAAACAGACAAACAGACTGACTTCTCTTTCAGCTCCTCCGTGGAGCCTTTGTCAGGGAACATGGAGGAGATCGCTTCAAAGATTTTGTCGACGATGAAGGAATCATTCATTCATGTTTTCCTTGAATATTTTATCAATTTTAATTTTCAGGGTTGAAGCCGTCACATGAAGATGTTTGAAGACGTGAAGAATCTGTGCCGACCAGTTCCCCAACAGCCTGGACCCATCACCAAGCTTGGAGAACTTTCTGGAACAGAATTCTACTGCTTTGACCAAACTTCTATGAGCTCAGGTCATGACTGGTGTGTGACCAGATGACACCACTGAACCAGAACCTCGTTTGGGTCAGAACACCACCACCACTCCATCAACCCTCTCTGGTCCCCATGTTGGGGCATCGGTCCAAGGTCCACAAGGCAGGCCCGGGTACCAGGATGAGCCTCCTCAATGCTACAGAAACCGGGGGGGCGGTCCACCATGAACCTGCCGGGCCTGATGGTCCGTCTCCCATCACTGGCGCCACCAACCCAACGTTTATTGTCACCACATCCAACCTGTCAGAACCTCTCCACCCGCCCGGTTCACTGCCAGTGGTTCTGAAGGTCCAGAAACCCAGAACTCAGTATATGGACCCCTATGGACTGTGCTGCCCTGAAGGCCCAGCTACAGCGGGCTGACCTCATGTTTCAGAACATTTTCCAAATATGTGCGAATAGAGCGAAACTAAATTCTGTCACTTTGACACACATAATATATATAATAATAATAATAAGAAGAAGAAGAAGAAGAAGAAGAAGAAGAAGAATAACAATAATAATAATAATAATAATAATAACAATAATAATAATAATAACAATAAAATATCTCCTGTAGAGATTCGCTCTCACCAACATCTCCACAGAACAGCTGCTGTTTCACTTCCTCTTCGCTTGGTGTTTGGACTGGGGAGGTTCTCCTCAGGACGCCGACGGTTCTGGTGAGAAAACAAAGAATGAAGTGAAACGTGACTCACATCCATGGAGTTCTCAGACTTTTAGGTGGAACGTCCTCATTCAGGATGTGGTCTCTGCTCCACACGACAACATTGTCTCTGTTTTTACAGTGAGCTCATGGACTGAAGCATCGGCCCGTTCTGTTCTGGTTTCACAGCGAAACACAAAATCATCTTCATACGACCAAATACACACAGCAAACGGCAGCGTGAGAGAAGCCTCAGAAACTGTCAGTGGGAAACAGCTGGAACTTTGGGTTTGTTTCTGTTTGTATTTTTTGTGGCGAAGCTTTTGGGCTTTAACCAACTCAGGAGGAAAACGGCTGCTGGCCTTCATTAAAACTCCTAAAGAAAAGCTGGAAACTTCCTTTAATGAGATCACACATCAACATTCTAACTATTCAACATCAATAGATTCTCACTGCGTCTCCTCACATGTTCATTTATTCTGATTCCAGTTTGAGTCAAAAACGTTTGTGGTTTTTATCTTTTATAGACGATTCTGTCATTGGAAAATCTCACTAAACATGGAATGAGACGAACATACAACGAGGAACACGGTGTCCACCAGAGTCTGTGTCTGACCGCTCCTCTTCATCACCATCATCACCATCATCACCACCATCATCATCACCACCATCTTCATCACCATCATCACCATCACCACCATCTTCATCACCATCATCACCATCATCACCACCATCATCTTCATCATCACCATCACCACCACCATCATCATCTTCATCACCATCACCTTCATCACAGCTACAGGATGAAGGCGACGCGACAAATAACGTCATCATACATGTGATTAAATACTCAATGATCAGAATGTACAGTAGCACTGTAAACACCCAGATGTTCCAGATGTTCCAGATGACACCTACACACTGGTCAGCAGCTGCAGGGTTTCCTCCTCATCAGCGTCCTGTGCGTCGTCCATTGTCATGGAGATGGAGCTGCACACACGCACGCACGCACACACACACACACACACGCACGCACGCACGCAGCTTCACCCGTCAACGTCCAAAACGAGGATCCGTTCGTGTCCTTCGTGTTTCCGGGAAACTGAGCTGATGAAAAGCTGCAACCACCACACAGACTGAAATGACGAGAAACAGCAGCAAACACACTTCCGGTCAGCTGACCGACGTCACTCCGCCCCCTGCAGGCGGTGGCGGGAACTGACAGAAAAACTGAACCAGGTTAAATATAGAAATAAATAGAAATAAATATATTTAGAAGAAGCATTTAGCACATTAACAATGAACAGACTGGATTTAACGTCTTCATTAAAAACGGATTTTCTTTCTTCATGTTCGCTTTGTCGTTAAGATGTTTGTATTATTATATCTTATTTTATATTCTGCTTTTTCTTTATTGTGTTGAATTCATTTGTATTATTTGCTAATTAATCAAACTGTATTTGAATTGCTTCTTTCATACGGATAAATTCACTGATTAAGGTAAGAAAACAGAATAAATGTGAATATAAAAAACTACAGAGACAATAAATAAGATAAGAAAAACTCCCACAATGAGACATCAAGATGTTCAATCAATAAGTGAAACACTTATATCATCACATGTTAAGAGACTATGACAAAATAGATCTAAAAACTACAATAATCATAAATAGTAACTAAACCTAAAACATGGTTAAATTATTATTGATCACGATTCCACCTCATATACATATATATATATATACATATATACACACACACACACACACACACACACACACACTAAGGGAAAAATATTTTATTGGTTTTACGATTAAGTCCATTTTCTTTTTCCTCAATTTTTATGATTTAAGTTTTTTTGTTTTTACTAATTTTTGACTTTTTTGCCATTCGAGCAGCTTCTCAAAAAACCTTCATCACAATATTTGCTCAAACTGGAGCTTAAACAGTTCATCATCTTCTCAAACATTTTATGAACTAATCAGATGTTCAGCTTCACCAGTTTGTGTGTATATATATAAATATATATTTTTATCGGTATATAAATGAGTCAGTTTAAACTGAATATTCCACTTTGTTTCTGCAACGAGAAGATTTCAAGTTTTTTTTCCTCCAGTTTCTTCCTGAAAGTGAGAGAAGGTTATCAGTGAAAAAACAAGAGCAAAGCCACCGTTTATAATAGTTTAATCTGCATCACGTAAACAACTAAATCCCTGTAAACATTACAAAATCAGCACCTGTCAGAGGAAAGTGGTTCTGCTTGGTTCATACAACGATTTCTCCAGAACAGTCACACAAACCAGGAAATTCTGCATCATCAGTGAATCTGAATCAAATCTGCAGCAGCTGATTTACACACATCGGATTAGCTTAGCTTAGCTTAGCTTATCATAACCTGAACAGGTGGAAACTGATAGCCCCAATCAGGATTTAGGCTCCAAAAGCCAGAAAACATGAATTATCAGTTAAAGCTGGTTGTTTTCCCTCAATGGAGGAAAACGCTAGCAGTTTCCACCCGTTTCCAGCCTTTATGCTAAGCTACGCTAACCTGCAGCAGGCTGTAACCTCAGATTTACTGAAGATGAACAGCATCTTCATCATCAAACGCTCAGAAGAAGAAAAAGGAGAAAACGTCTCCTGTTCCTTTGTTCCTTTGTCTTAAAAGCACCAGACTGGTTTCTGAAAGCAGACATGAACCAGTCAAAAGCATCAGGGGAAGGTTCAGGTGAATCAGCAGTAAAAAGATTTGTGATTTCACAAGAAAAAAATCATGTCAGGTTCCTACACATCACACTGAAGTTGTCACTTTGTTTTTTGGTCAGAACATTGTCTAATACAACTTGAGGAGCTTTAAACCTTCTCAAACTCCAGGTTTAGACGCAACGTCCTTAATCCATGGACAGGAGGCTCCTCTGACGTCTGTAGGAGTCACTGCTGCTCAGTCCAGTCTGTGGTGGATGTGTGAGCACCAGAATTCACATCAACACAAAAGAAAGTTGGTAGAAAGGCGACGAACGGTCCAAAACCGATTAAAGATCATTGGACATCACAGGGAGGAAGGACAGGGCCTGGACTGACCACGGCAGGTGGTTTAACACCAGAGACAGAAACTAAAGATTAAACCCAGAGACAGAAACTAAAGATTAAACCCAGAGACAGAAACTAAAGATTAAACCCAGAGACAGAAACTAAAGATTAAACCCAGAGACAGAAACTAAAGATTAAACCCAGAGACAGAAAGTGTCTGTGGGCTCAGGGATGAAGGCACAGCAAAAAGAATCAGAGTGAGACATCACACTAAACCTCCACCAACACAACATGAAACTTTCAGATTCAGAAAGCAGAAAAAAAGATGTTTCCCATGTTCTGATAAAACACTGCAGCCAGCAGAAACGTCAGAAACTCTTTTTTGACGCTTCCACATCAGCACCTGAAGCAGATTCACAACTCCTACAAAACAAAAAGTTCTTTAAACCCTGAAATTAAACCGTTTGCTGGTGTTTTTCCAAGTGGCAGATCACGCTGAACATTTCCTGCAGCACCTGAAGGCATCACGATGAGTTCATGATCATTTTAAACCTGTTCACCTGTTTTCATATTCTGAAATATATTCACAAAGAATGTCCAGATATGAAACTGATTTTGGGCTGAACAAACTTTTTAGGTGAAACTGTTTAAACAAAAAATTGTCCGCTACATTAAGTTTATAAAAAGATTAAAACAACAGGAAATTAATGATTTTTTGCTGGATTAATCAGGTGCATTAATCCATACCTTCATCATTTAGATTTTTATTTATTTCATAGACCAATAAATCTTGATAAACCATAAGTTACTCAAACAATTTGAGAAATTCTAAAATAAGATGTAATTTGCTGATTTTGTGTGTCTGGGTCCAGGTTAAATGTCGCTTTGCATTCTGGGAACTTGCTTAAGGTTGATTTTAAACATTATTTGACGATAAAAAAATGCGCAATTCACAACAGCCAATGTGCTTCTATCCAAACGATTAAAAAGCCAAACTTCAAAGTTTATTTCAAAATTTTCTTAACGGGTCAAAATGGAAAAACAGAACATCATCGTATACAGAAAAATATCACCTGAACCAACAGGAAGTTAAATAGTGAAAAACTGTCCTTAAAACCGCATCTAATGAAACCTGAAGTTTTGGATTTATTAGTTAGTTTGGTTAATCACACACACACACACACACACACACACACACACACACACACACACACACACACACACACACACACACACACACACACACACACACACACACACACACACACACACACACACAATTTGGTCCCTGAATCTTGAATTTAAAAGCCAGTTTGACAGACAGTCGCGGGTTTGTCTCCTCTCGCTGTAAAACTTTATCGACAAAAAAACAAAAATGAGTTTTCAGTTGATCTGCAGCTTCAGATGAAGATTTAGAAGATTCATGAACCCGAGGCAAAGAGAAGACGAAGATTTGCTGACAGAGAGAGAAATGAAAATAACCACCACACACAAAAGGGCAAAATAAAAACATACATAAAGTTTTTTCTAGTTTTTCGTAAAAAAAAAAAAAAGAAAAAAAAAAAAAAGACCATTTTCGGCAAAAGTTCTGCTTCAACGTGTTCAAATATTCCCAGAATTTCTGAAGCTTTTGAGCATTTTGACAAGTCTTGATTTCCTGAAGTGAAGGTGTGTGTGTGTGTGTGTGTGTAAGGCCTTTGTGTCAACGATCCACAGGAGGTAGAATCAGGACCAGAACCAGAACCAGGATCAGGATCAGGAGATCTCCATCTCCCTCTCAATACCAACATACTTCAGAGCATCAGCCTGGCTGTACCTGGTGAGACACACACACACATGTTAACACACACACACACACACACACAAACACACACCTGAGGAAATGTTTGTTAATTTAAATAAAGTTACTACGTGGCTGCATGAGATAAATTAAACAGGAAGTTCTGGTAGAACCTGTAGTCAAAGAACAGCTCCTCTCCAGTCTGGATGGCTCGTTTAGCGAAGATCCCGATCCTGTGGTCCCCGTTCACCATCATCACTGCAGAGAGCAAGACGGGTCAACACTGAGGCAGCGAGACACGTCAACACTGAGACAGCGAGACACGTCAACACTGAGACACGTCAACACTGAGACACGTCAACACTGAGACAGCAAGACACGTCAACACTGAGACACGTCAACACTGAGACAGCAAGACACGTCAACACTGAGACACGTCAACACTGAGACACGTCAACACTGAGACAGCAAGACACGTCAACACTGAGACAGCAAGACACGTCAACACTGAGACACGTCAACACTGAGACAGTGAGACACGTCAACACTGAGACACGTCAACACTGAGACAGCAAGACACGTCAACACTGAGACAGCAAGACACGTCAACACTGAGACACGTCAACACTGAGACAGTGAGACACGTCAACACTGAGACAGCGAGACACGTCAACACTGAGACACGTCAACACTGAGACAGCAAGACACGTCAACACTGAGACAGCAAGACACGTCAACACTGAGACACGTCAACACTGAGACAGTAAGACACGTCAACACTGAGACAGCAAGACACGTCAACACTGAGACAGCAAGACACGTCAACACTGAGACACGTCAACACTGAGACACGTCAACACTGAGACAGCAAGACACGTCAACACTGAGACACGTCAACACTGAGACACGTCAACACTGAGACAGCAAGACACGTCAACACTGAGACAGCAAGACACGTCAACACTGAGACACGTCAACACTGAGACAGTGAGACACGTCAACACTGAGACAGCGAGACACGTCAACACTGAGACAGCAAGACACGTCAACACTGAGACACGTCAACACTGAGACAGCAAGACACGTCAACACTGAGACAGCAAGACACGTCAACACTGAGACACGTCAACACTGAGACACGTCAACACTGAGACAGCAAGACACGTCAACACTGAGACAGCAAGACACGTCAACACTGAGACACGTCAACACTGAGACAGTGAGACACGTCAACACTGAGACACGTCAACACTGAGACAGCAAGACACGTCAACACTGAGACAGCAAGACACGTCAACACTGAGACAGCAAGACACGTCAACACTGAGACACGTCAACACTGAGACACGTCAACACTGAGGCAGCAGAGCGTGGTCCTCCTGCAGCTGTTCAACATCTGGCCTTCTTACCTTTTGCATAGCAGTTGGGGTTGACAGAATGGTTGGCAAAGCGGATCTTGTTTCCTTTCCTAGTGGCATCAACGACAAAGTCTGGAGAAAAAATTGTTTAAACAAAACTAGTGTTAGTTCGCCTAATTTGTGTGAATGTGAAGGCAGAAAATGTGAACGAGAAGAAACCAAAGGAGCAAAAAACTGCAGAGACTATCAAAATAAACCGCTGAACGTTGAGGTACCGTTGTTGAGGTTGAACAGGAAGCTGCACATGTATTTGTCGTAGACTTTCCCTCTGCGATCGGCCTCGTCCTGAGAGATTATCTGAAAATACATTCAAGATATTTAGATTTTGTCTGATTAATGTGTTGATTAATGAAACCAGTAATTGATTAGTAGTGTGGTTCATTAAATGGTAAAAAATAATGATCAGTGTTTCTCAAAGTTGAAGATTGAACCTAAAACTAACACATACCATGTCTGTATGAGTACTTTCACCTTTTATACTACAATAACCAAGATGCATTCACAGACCCTCAGGAAACCCAAGTACAAATTTAAATGACCCAGTAATGCAATAGTTTGAGTTCAAAGTAACACCAACCTCTCCACAGTACTCAGAGATGAACTCGTTCTTCTGGACCGGCTCTTTGATGAAGATGCCCCACCCAGCCACGTCTGAGGGGGCGAGCAGGAGGTGCTGAGAGGAGGAGGAGGAGGAGGAGGAGAAGGAGGAAGAGGAGGTGAAGGAGGAGGAGGAGGAGGAGGAGAGGAGGAGAGGAAGAGGAGGAGGAGGAGGAGGAGAGGAGGAGGAGGAGGAGCAGGAGGAGGAAGAGGAGGAGGAGATGTCAGCGGGGTTCTGACCCGTTCTCAGCAGCTAGAACCTGCAGTGGACCCTCACCTTCTTGGCTCCCCTCTGGATGGAGCAGTTCTTACAGGACACGTTCTTGCTGTCCCAGTGGTCGGCGGCTCCACAGGTGAGACACAGGTCGGGGTCACACTCCCTGACGGCCAGGTAGCAGGGACACTGCTTGGTGTTACACTGGGCCTTACAGCGGCAGCCCGGGAACCGGTTCTGACCTGGAGACACAGACCAGAGGGACCAGGTTTAGGACGCAGAGCGGAACTTCTCAGGAAAACACCAACTCCTTTTTATTTATTTATTTTTCCTGTCCTAGAATAAAGTGCAATTTCCCCTCCACTACACTAGGGGGCAGCAGAGTGTGAGTGTTACTGAGTCTGAAATGTTGGAGACAGAGACATTAAATACATTACACCACAATCACTGATAGGACCATTTATGTAGTTTTAAGATGCACTTTAAATCTTTTCTGTTAGTTAATAAAGCTATTCTTTGTTGTAAGTTGGTCCATATTTCTTTCTGTTTTATTCTCTTATACGTTAATAAGGACACAGTGTTATGCAGAGGTACTTAGAACAGTTTATAGACAAATGATTCTATTTATAGTCGCATGGGGGAGGGTTTTTTTTCTTCTTTTCTTCTTGGAGTAGAGGGTTAAATAAAGAAAGCAGCGCTCACCATGTTACTGGTTATATTATTATTATTATTGTTTTTTCTGTCTGTCAAAGCTCCATGGGGGGAAATTAAAACCAACAGGAATCTGTCTTTTCTTACACTCAGAGCTGCACTGGCAAAATTTCTCGCAGAAGTTCTGAGCGGTGACGCAGGGACAGGACGAGTCACATGGCTGCCGCGGGTGGTCACATGGCTGGTAGTTGTACACGTGATTGGAGGAGCCGTCTGTGAGGAGGAAACGAGCAGACGTCAAAACTGGAGGTTTTTCAACTGGCTTCAGTCTCACATTTCAGCCTAAATCAATCTGACAAACACGAAGTTTTAAGTTCTACACGTCGGCTTCCTTCCATGAGAGCTGCCATGACGCCTGACCTTTCTTCAGCTGTATCTTCCTGCAGTGCGTGGCCCACAGACGGTGTTTCCTCTTCTTCTTCCTGGGGGGCGTGTCCTCGTCCTCGGCGGGGGCACGTGCGATGATGCTGGACTCCTTCACCCTGAACTCGTAAACCTGGGGACACGCGAGGGAGCACGAAAACGGATTTAAATACATGAGATGTTTGTAATGGATTTTTTGTGGGTTGATTCTAGGACCCCCTGTGGGGGGTCTGGAGCAGTCACCTGTCTGCAGGTCTTGGTGCCGATGAGCCGCGCGATGGCACAGAAGTTGTCGTAGTACGTCCCGATGAGGACCCTGAACAGAGAGGCCTCGGCCCCGCTCCAGTCCACCGCCTCGGCCTCCGCCGTCAGCTTCATTTTCACCGGAGTCTGGCAGCGAGAGTTCCCCTCTGCAGCGGGAGAGAGAGAAACAACTATCAACTCACGTCTGGAATAAAGAGGGACACGCTGCAGCTTCAGGTCAGAGGCATTTTACCGTAATTTAGTTAATAAATAAATAAATTCAGCCAAAGAGCCGTTGTTTAACAGCTTTTGTTTTTTTCCAAACCAACTCACTAAAGCCCATAGGTTTGCTTCTTTTGCTTTAACTATAACAAACAGGCATCAAGTCTAAAAACAATTGCTTTTTCCATAACAAGGTTTTAAAAGGCAAAACAACAGAATTATTTAGATGCAGAGTCACTGAGTGATGAGATGGAGTTTATTTACAGTTGTATTGGGTTTTTATTACCAAGACAAATGACTTCTCTATGTTTATCTATATGTGAAAAGTTATGAGCTTTAGTGCATTCAGTGAACATGAAACTGAGGCTGACCTCACTCGTCTCTTTGGATGCATTTATTTGGAGGACTTAAAACACGGATTTATCCCAACAGGAGATTCCCACGCATCAAGCCCGCTCTGCAGAATATGCAGCGACCGGCTTTCGAATGACGCAATGAAGCCAAAAAACAGCTTCTCCACTTGGAGACCAAGCACCCTGTTAAAAGACAAGCCTTTGGCGTATTATGAAAGAAAAAAGTGTGAAAAAGGACAGAAACATTAACTGAAATCCACCACATTACCAAATGCGAGTGCACTGAGAGCGTTTTGCGGTTTATCGTGTTGCTAACGCTAAAAAGCCTGCGTGAAGCGGCGGTTTCCTGCAGTGACGGCGGCGAAAACAAAATTACAGAGTAGACTGGGCATTTTTTTATTTTTTATGCACTTTGTATTAGCGGTATCTTATTTTGAAGGCGTGTTTAAACGTTACCATAGCGACCAGAGATGACGTCACCCACGTCATGACTCGTGTTGATCACCATGTTTAGTGAGCACCACTTCGATGCAGCTCATATACTGTGTGGATGCGTGAGCTACCTGAGCTGCTGGTGTTGTCGTCCTTCTTGTCCTCGTCCTCGTCCTTGTCGACCTCGTCGTCTTTGCCCCCCTCGTGGTCGCTGTCCGTGTCTTTGGTTTCCGAGGCGACGGTGGGCGTGCTGGGCCGGCTGCTGCTGTTGGGCCGGCCGCGGCGCCGCCCGGCGGGGCGTTTGGACGGCGTCTTGGCCCGGTCCACCGCCCCGGCAGGGAACTCCCTCACCATGCCGTCCTGGAGCGTTTCAGTGTGTTTAGTGAGTTGTTGTCAAATCAGTAAACACCTGTTGCATAGTTACTTTATTTTCCTAGTTACTAACATTCATTTAGTTATGATGTTAAAACCTTTTTACTAATTCTAAAATAGATTTGTTTGCATATGTCAGAAATATGTGAAGTTCCTAGTTCAACAACCTCACATTGATTTACATAGCACCAAACTATCCTGACACTGGTTACACACACACACACACACACACACACACACAATATATTATATATTTCTTTTTTTTTATATATACGGGGGGTTCAAAAACAAACACAGTGGCATTTCTTCCATTTAAAAACTTTGTTTTTTAGCTCTAGCTATGAAATGATGTTTATTTTATGTTTTAACAATTCATTGTGCATTTCTGAACTTTTGTTTTGTGATATGTCAAATTTGGCGAATTAAAAAAAAATAAATTGAGACACAACAGATTTCAACACAAACATGAGTCCTGCTATAAAACTACACAATGTAGAATATAAAACTTTACTGTGAAATCTGCAGTTATTTACAGTGTTAAACCACAATATTATTGTAAATACAACAGTGTACAATAAATCACAGTAGTCAAGGAGCTACTGTAATGAAATAGATAATCCCCTAATACTGTAAATACAACTGAATAACAGTATTCAATTTTTTAATATCACATTAAAGACAATACTGTAAAGTACAGTACTTCTACTGTAGAAAAAGTAGTACAGTCATTTTCTGGGTGACTAAATCTTTAAACTGTAAACCCAGTATTTGTCTAATAAAGGCGGATACCTGATGAGTAAAACTCACCTGCACCAGGTACATGTAGCAGTCGATGCCACAGGGTTTACTGTCCACCAGGTTCTCCAGGTTCTTACGCTTATACGTGTTGGGCGTCGCATGGAAAGCTGAAGGGAGGAAATAAGAGGATTAGGAAGCAGCTGATTGGATGCATTACATTGATCTTAATTTCTTGTCTGGCTTAATTAAAGCTTTAACTAAAAAAAAAAAAAGAAGTCTGAATGCTAAAGTCAGAAAATGTTCAATGCACAAACTAATTTGATGCTATTTAAAAGCCACATTCACAAATGAAATTGAACTAGTTGACTTTATTTAGGGCGACACGGTGGAGCAGTGGGTAGCACTGTTGCCTCACAGCAAGAAGGTCGCAGGTTCAAGACCGCCTTGGGGCCTGGGTCTGGGGCCTTTCTGTGTGGAGTTTGCATGTTCTCCCCGTGTCTGCGTGGGTTTTCACCGGGTACTCCGGTTTCCTCCCACAATACAAAACATGCTCAGGTTAATTGGCAACTCTAAATTGCCCGTAGGTGTGAGTGTGTGTGTGAGTGGTGTGTGAATGGTGTGTGTGCCCCACGATTGGCTGGCGACCATCTGGGGTGTATCCCTGCCTCTCGCCATAAAATGCGCTGGGATAGGCTCCAGCAGACCCCTGCGACCCCGAAAGGGAATAAGCGGGATAGAAAATGGATGGATGGATGGATGGACTTTATTTAGAGTCATTAGGATTCTCATTAATTCATTTTTTTATATATTCAATGAAAGATTATTTCAATCGTTAAATTTTTTTGAGCTGCTTTCCAAACTAAAGCAGGGCAATGTACATTTATGTATAGAGGAACGTAAATGTGGAATAGTTTAATATTTAACAAGAAAAACAGTTTTTAAAATTAAAGACACCCTGATGAGGAACTTTTTTTGTCATTCTGGAATCATTTTGTTACTGCATGTTGTTTAATGGCAGACTTCAGCTGTAATGTTTGACTTCAGATGGAATATGGGTTATTTAGTCTTATATACTGTAGTTTTATTGTAGTTGAGTCTTTTTTAATTTTATTTTTGCCATGAATTTCAATTTCACTATTGTTTTGTATGCATCCATTATGTTAATTAATATTCATTAATGTGGACCCTAGCAAAAGAAGTTAGGTGGCTAACATGGATCCAAGTTAAAATCTAAAGACTAGTGTACAGAGTTAATATGATGTAAATGTCGTGTGTATGGTGTCAGTAGCTGAACGACAGACAGCCTGCTGGTTACTGACGGTGGAGGAAACAGTCGTATTTGAAGCAGCGTCTGCAGAACAGCGTGTGGAAGGAGTGGAGACTCTGCTCCCGCTGCACGGAGCGCGCGTTGGGGCCGTCGATGTTGGGGGTGCATTCAGGGGGGAGGGCCCCGGGGAGCTGCTGCTCTGTCAGCTCTTTGTACCTGGGACACACACACACACACACAGTTCATGACCTGAGACAAACAGCCCCCCCCTCAACAGTGTATCATCATATCACCCGATTAAAACAATGGCCTGAGTCTTATTTTTCCAAAACTAAGGGGAAAACTCAAAAGCAACTCGACCAAAGTCTTTTCTTAATGAATCACGTTGGCACTGGATGTGCATCACAACTGACCACAATGAGAAAAAGGAGAAGTTGGAGAATAATTTCAGAAAGAATGTTTTACACAGAGGGAATGCAGATAATCAACCCCCTCAAATTGTGATTGGACCTCAGGAATGCACAGAAATAAATAAATATATAAATAAAATAAAAAAAAATAAAAAATCACATGATGCCTTATGACATCACTTCATTCTATGACATCAGCAAAGACAATCACATGACGCATCATGTGATTGTGTCATTGTTGATGTCTCAGATTGATGATGTCACAGATTCATGATGCAATGATTGGACTCAGGAATGCACAGGAAAAAAAAAATCACATGATCCTTATGACATCAAAGACTGCAGTGATGTCACATTCCCCCCATGGCCCCACCCCTTTCATGTGATTGACAGCTAACACAAATTCACAGGTCTCTGCTATTTTAATATATTTGTGGTAAATATTTTGACAATAATAATTTGTGGCACTGGATGTGCATCACAACTGACCACAATGTGAAAAAGTAGAAGTTCGAGAATCATGATATTGATTTATTAATCTTATTTCTAGTATTGGTCCTAATTTGTGTCAATTCGGTTTTGTTTAACAGAAAAATTTAAGTAATTTCTGTTGTACAAGATTATATTCACTCTTGTCATTATCATTTCAATTATCGTATCTCACATAGTTCATACACTTATTGCATTGAATGTTTTTTTTTTTTTTTTTTATTTGTGGCGACGAACCAATCGGACTTCTCCAGATCGGCCGTACAAAACTCAAAGGATCAAGTCTGATGCTTGACCCCATTGTCTGTTACCTGAGTTTATGTATGTTGGACTCAGGTTTCACATGAATCAGGGGGTCTGAACCGCAGGTCTTCCCTCATTCATAAAAAGAGGGGACACACTGGTGGTCTGTCAGCACCAAAAGAAGACCACACAGTTGCCAAAAAAATACATCTGTGGATTTTTTCAGCAACTTGTGATCCTCGTCAGCGACAACAGACCAGTGGTGCATCTCTTCTTCAAATGGGGGAACATGTGGGGACGACCCCTCTGATTTAGTGTGAAACAGACGGAGAGTCTGGATTGTTAAAGGAAGGGAGTGGGATGAAGGGATAGAGCTGGGTGGGGCGGCTGTAGCTCAGAGGGAGAGCAGTCTTCAGATTGATGGTTCTATTCCGGGATCCTCCGAGTTGCTTATCATTGTGTTCTTGGGCAAGATACTTGACCCAGATTTGGCTCTGATGGCGTGTGCCACCAGTGTGTGAATGAGTAGTTTCCTGATGTGCGGGCGGCTTTGTGTATTGCCACCAGAGTATGTGAATGGGATGTGTGAATGAATGAGTGAATGACACTTGATGTGTAAAGCGCTTTGAGTGGTAGAAAAGACTAGAAAGGTGCTTTATAAATGCAGGTCATTTACATAATTCATACACTTAATGCATTGAATGAATATTGCTTTTTTTTTTTTTTTTTTTTTTTTTATTTGTGGCGACGAACCAATCGGATTTCTCCAGATCGGCCGTACAAAACTCAAAGGATCAAGTCTGATGCTTGACCCCATTGTCTGTTACCTGAGTTTATGTATGTTGGACTCAGGTTTCACATGAATCAGGGGGTCTGAACCGCAGGTCTTCCCTCATTCATAAAAAGAGGGGACACACTCTGGTGGTCCGTCAGCACCAAAAGAAGACCACACAGTTGCCAAAAAAATATTTTTTTCAGCAACTTGTGATCTCGTCAGCGACAACAGACCAGTGGTGCATCTCCTCTTTTTCAAATGGGGGAACATGTGGGGACGACCCCTCTGATTTAGTGTGAAACAGACGGAGAGTCTGGATTGTAAAAGAAAGGGAGTGGGATGGGGATGAGGGTGAGGGGATGGGGGGATGGGGGAGGGTTTGGGGATAGAGCTGTGGGTGGAAGTTTGTCCTAGTAGACAAACCTCGTAGAACAGCAGCAGTTATGATCATAGGTACCTACTACTGTTCTGCAGAGCGAAAGAAGAAACCGAAAGCTGGCGCTGTGCTCTTGCAGCTGTGTCAGGTGAGTTGAGAATAGAGACACCATGTATTCCTTCATCTCAACATTGCCTAAAACAATCTCAAGTGCCACCATGTCAATGCAGCCTGAATGTGCTTTCAGGTCTCTGACAATCTTCTTGTAGAGTTTGTCAATGTGTTTGGAAGTCATCTCAAACTTGACAGACTCTACTGCTGCCCCGATTTGCTCCTTTATGTCCTCTACATAGGCCTCAGCCTTTCTGATGTAGGGGTCATAATTTTTGTAGTCCTCAAACATCCTGCTCATCACCTTCACCACCAGATGCTCAGCAATGATTCTGTTCTTCTTCTTCATCGCTGCTTGCTTCTCCTCATCAGGAGACTCAGATCGTTGGCCCATCCAGGATGTTGTTGAAACAACCCCTGGAGAATCAGCTCTGATCAGTCTTGGGGACTCAGAGCTTTGGACCTCAGATGCTGTTGAGTCCTTTGCTGGGGACTCAGATCTTTGGACCTCCGCCAGAACAGGTCCTGTCAACTGCATCTGGGTGAACACCCTGTTGTCCAGAATGGTGTCCACCACCTTCTGGGTTTGGCTGTTAAGCTGCTCAGCAAAACACCAGTTGGTCAGTGACAAGAACAATCTGACCTTGTTGCAGACGTCGGCGTAGAAGGTTTTCGACTTCTGAAGGATCTCCTTGGCTTTGCTCTGAGGTGGCAAAATGTGAAAATTGATCTGGTTGACCATGTGAACGAAGGCCTCTTCGTTCTGTTGGGCAACAACGACCTTAGTCTCGTCGTCATCGCCCTCCATCACGATGAGGCTGTTCACATTCTCCATCAGGCACTTCAAGGACTGTCCATTTCCTCCCTTGGACTCGATAGAGTATTTTTCCTTGATCTGCTCCATCAAGCGGTACATCCATGTTTTTGCAAACTGTTTCGCAAAAAACCTATGGATCTCCCGTCTCAGCTTACCTTTTTCTTTCGGGCTCGTACGGCCAGAACTATCCACACTGTCCACGATGAGAGAGTGTGCAACGTCCATCCCGACGACCTCGATCTCGCTGAAGGAGCCAGACTGCTGGTGTTCATACTCCTGCTCGTCCATTTTAACTAGCAGCGGCTCAGTCAGCTCGGTTATGGAGGTTTTGAGGAGGTCCTCCACAACTTTCCTAACTGAGCTCTCGTTGCTGCTGGGGGAAGAGACTTCCTCCGCCACGTGAAGATCCTCAGTGTCGACAGGCTCAGAGTGTCTGCTCACCACCTCGTCTTGCTCGGTCTCGGAATCCAGGCTTGAGCTTGACCTTGGTTTCCGGGGCTGAGGTGTGCAAACAGTTTTCACCCTCGCCATGATCGACTTGATCATGTTTGCAGTCTGACGAACCATGGCAGTGAGCTTGCTGGGGGGAGTGACGTGCTGGTTCACAAATGGCTCAATGTACATGGGGTCAGAGATGGAGACATTCACGCTCTCCATCACCTCTGCAACAAGGCTTTTTGTCAAGGAGGCACACTTGACATCGTGCTCCTGGACATTCAGCTCCTCAGCGAAACTCTGGCGAAGAGTATCGCCTATGTTGGAGCGAACCTCCTCGGCGCTGACCGGCCGTTTGGGCTGAAGACCTGCGATGATGGTTTTCGACACGCAGGTGATCAGCTCCAGCAACAGCTCGACCATCAGAACCTTGGTGGGTTCGTCCGGTGTTCCAGATGACAACAGGGTCCATTGGTCCGCTGAGATCCCTTCGAAAAAGGATTTGATCAGCGGGCGGAGAGTGTCGACTGAAACTCCTTGCTGCTCCATTGAAGTGCTTGTTGTTGTTGTTGTTGTTGAAATGTTCCGTTGAATACTGGATGTGTTATCCGTTGTCGTGCTATTCCAGACAGTGTCTGATGAAGTGTTTTTTCAAAGTGACTTGCAAAGTAGGCGCTTAGTTATAAGATGATCTGCTACCTAGGAATGAGTCTTGCATGAGCGAGCGATTTCTTTTATAGACTCAGTCAAGACATGATGTCAGATTGATGATACAATGGGCTGCACTGATTGGACAGAAAATGACATGATACATTATGACATCACTTCATTCTATGACATCAGCAATGACACAATCACATGATCCATTATGACATCAAAGACTGCAGTGATGTCACATTCCTCCCATGGCCCCACCCCTTTCTAGACTCATGTGATTGACAGCTAACACAAATTCACAGGTCTCTGATAATTTTAACTTTTACATAGGAAATCATGTGATTTTCCCTAAAGTGATAAACTACACACACACACACACACACACACACACACACACACACACACACACACACACACACACACACACACACACAAGTGCAAAAGGTAGAATTTTGAGAATCAAATTGAATTATTTTAGATGCACCTGCATAAATAGTTATTTACTGGTAAATTCTTTCAGAATATTTTCAGATTCACACATTCAGCCCAGCTTCTACAGAAAGTGCTGTGGGTGTTTTTATTCTTTGCTGTCCTGAGTTCTGATGACCAGGTCAAGTATAGTTGGGTTCAACTAAAGGCAGAATAATGCTGATAGGCTCCACTAACACATGCAGAAAACAGACAAACAGACTGACTTCTCTTTCAGCTCCTCCGTGGAGCCTTTGTCAGGGAACATGGAGGAGATCGCTTCAAAGATTTTGTCAGAAGGAAACTTCTTGGTGCTGTCATTGCTGGTTCGGCCTGCAGAAAAAACAACCAGGAACCACACTTCATCAGGGCACAAAACAACAAACAAGGGTCTTGTTGTTGTTCTAAGCTTTGAAAATGTTCAGCCACAAAAACAGCAGCAGAATATCACAAATCATTCATGTTTCATCAAAATCAGGCCACAGGTGCAGTGGTTTCATTATTATTTAACCCGTATGCTTTCTTAAACATGTCAAACTGCAGCGGATTGACGCAGCCTCTTCTATAATAATGCATAACAGTAGATACCAACCCTGGTAAAACAGTCATGCTTTGGGGAGAAAAAAATTCAAAGTCATAGAAAGTTCCATCAGTGAATAATGTTTTTTTAGTGGATGACTGAGGACTTATTCATCTTTAACCTGGATTAAACTGTCCTTTGATTCCATAGTGAAAATTCTAAGGTTAAATTAAACTAATGTCAGTTTGTCCCTTTTCCATCACTTTCCCAGGTTCTTCTTTCCTGTTTTTTATTGAACGTAACTCATCAACATCCAGTTTTGACTTTTAAAACCTGAGATGTGGAGAATTTACAATGAAGTGATGACACATGTTTAATGATGAAGATCCTGGAACGTCCTGTACTGATATGACGTACTCTCAGTGCTGAGGTCCTTGCGGGGGTCGTCTGGCTGCTCCTTGCCCTCACACAGCTCCATCTTGTCCACCTTGAAGTCCTGCTCTTCCTCCTCCTCCTCGTCCTCCTCGTTGTCGCTGTACTGCGACAGGTCGCTGACCAGCTCCACGAAGATCTCGTCGTTGATGAACCCGCACTCTGAAAAACACGACAGGGCCTCGTTCTTTAGTGGAATGAACGGCAAAAACAACAAATGTATAAAGATTAGTTCAGATCAGTTCTTCGTACTGGTGGAAAACACCAACACCACCTGTTTATTTTAACAGTTATTACCGTTGGGAATATTGATAGAGTATACAGCTTTCCTCTTCTAACCGGAATTTAGAAGAGGAGCAGAGATGGAACAGAGCCGCTACAGAGATCCCCCTTTAATCTGAAGCAGCTTTATTATTATTACTGTTTAAGACTTTCCTCTATTCTATTGTATGTAAGCCGTGGGTCCAACAAATATTTTGTTTTTCAGGATAACAATTAAGACTTTATTAAAATAAAAATAAAATGAATATATAATAACAGGCAACTTCAAGTTTTCACTGCCATAATTTTCCAGGATAACTTAATTTTTTCTAAGACATTTGACATTTCCCCCCTAATTTTTCATAGGTCTTACACAATTATAAAATTGTCCAATCATTTTCCAAGTTGCTTGGGAACTCTGAGGAGAACGAGTGCACAAACATTGTTTTCCCCCCAGAACATGACCCCATTTCTTCCAGGTCGCCCACCTCTGTCCCCGTGGACTTTCCCGTCGTAGTTCTTGATGAGTTCTTCTATGAAGGTGCCGTCCTGGTCCAGGATCTCGTCCCCCATGTAGGGGATGTTGTGGAGCACCGTCTCATCCTCCACCTGAAGCCCAAAACAAAACCAGACATCAACAACTCAGGAGAACCACGAAGCTGTGAATCCTGAGCTGGATCAGTAAGACACAGTGTTCAAATCACACCAGTTTTGTCCTTTTCTAATACATCTGAAACTTATCAGTCTAAGTCAAAGGAAAACATAGTAAAACAGAACGATGAGATGTTGCTGCAATATCATACAAACATATATATATACACACACACACACACACACACACACACACACACACACACACACAGTGGCTTGTGAAACTATGTGGCTCCCTTGAACTTTGTGAACTTTCGCCACATTTCAGGCTTCAAACATAAAGATATAAAACTGTAATTTCTTGTGAAGAATCAACAAGTGGGACACAATCATGAAGTGGAACACACTTTATTGGATATTTTAAACTTTTTTAACAAATGAACGAAAAATTGGGCGTGCAAAATCATTCAGCCCCATTGAGTTAATACTTTGTAGCGCCACCTTTTGCTGCGATTACAGCTGCAAGTCGCTTGGAGTATGTCTCTGTCAGTTTTGCACATCAAGAAACTGATAATTTTGCCGATTCCTCCTTGCAAAACAGCTCGAGCTCAGTGAGGTTGGAAGGAGAGCGTTTGTGAACAGCAGTTTTCAGTTCTTTCCACAGATTCTCCGTTGGATTGAGGTCTGGACTTTGACTTGGCCATTCTAACACCTTGATATGTTTTTTGGTGAACCATGCCATTGTAGCTTTTGCTTTATGTTTTGGATCATTGTCTTGTTGGAAGACAAATCTCCGTCCCAGTCTCAGGTCTTTTGTGGACTCCATCAGGTTTTCTTCCAGAATGGTCCTGTATTTGGCTCCATCCATCTTCCCTGTCGATGCTGAAGAAAAGCAGGCCCAAACCATGATGCTGCCACCACCATGTCTGACAGTGGGGATGGTGTGTTGAGGGTGATGAGCTGTGCTGCTTTTACACCAAACATAACGTCTTGCATTGTTGCCAAAAAAATCGATTTTGGTCTCATCTGACCAGAGCACCTTCTTCCACATGTTTGGTGTGTCTCCCAGGTGGCTTGTGGCAAACTTTAAACGACACTTTTTATGGATATCTTTAATAAATGGCTTCCTTCTTGCCACTCTTCCATAAAGGCCAGATTTGTGCAGTATACCACTGATTGTTGTCCTATGGACAGATTCTCCCACCTCAGCTGTAGACCTGCAGTTCATCCAGTGATCATGGGCCTCTTGGCTGCATCTCTGATCAGTCTTCTCCTTGTATGAGCTGAAAGTTTAGGGGGACGGCCAGATCTTGGTAGATTCACAGTGGTCTGATACTCCTTCCATTTCAATATTATTGCTTGCACAGTGCTCCTTGGGATGATTAAAGCTTGGGAAATCTTTTTGTATCCAAACCCAGCTTTAAACTTCTCTACAACAGTATCTCGGACCTGCCTGGTGTGTTCCTTGTTCTTCATGATGCTCTCTGCACTTTAAACAGACCTCTGAGACTATCACAGTGCAGGTGCATTTATACAGAGACTTGATTACACACAGGTGGATTCCATTTATCATCGTTAGTCATTTAGGTCAACATTGAATCATTCAGAGATCCTCACTGAACTTCTGGACAGAGTTTATTGCACTGAAAGTAAAGGGGCCGAATGATTCTGCATGCCCAATTTTTTGTATTTTATTTGTTAAAAAAGTTTAAAATATCCAATAAAGTGTGTTTCACTTCATGATTGTGTCCCACTTGTTGATTCTTCACAAGAAATTACAGTTTTATATCTTTATGTTTGAAGCCTGAAATTTCGCAAAAGGTCACAAAGTTCAAGGGAGCCACATAGTTTCGCAAGCCACTGTATATAGCTAGTTACTTTAGCTAACTCCAGACAACTGTGCTGGGACTTTATTATGGAGTTAAGATCTTTTCCTTATTTCCATTAAAATACATCTTTACACATTTTCCTTAGTACTCAAACAACTAGTTATTAAACTGTTTCAGCAGCTCTTAACACTTCATCTTTATCAGGTCTTGCCATCTGTATGTGGTTCTGGCAGCAGCACTGTGTGTGTACACAGACACAAAATTTCAAGTGACAAAAACATATTCACCATGTCCCCAAAATTTTATTTGCAATCGAGGGGTTAACATGAGTTCCTGTCTTCACCAAATGCAAAACAAACAGTTTCTTCTTTTTCGTGGGAGAATCATTCTCCACAGGAAACACAGCGTCTCAACTCCATGATGTGTTCAGGGAACCTCAGGAAATCACAGCACTACCAATCTGGGCCTAAACTTGTTTATTTTCTAATCAGTGTTCTTGTTGATTTGTAAAGATGTAGAGACATGGATCCACGCACCATGAAGTTCTGCTGCAGCGGCGACCAGGAGTACATGACGGGCACCGAGGCCACGGCGTTGAGCGTCTTCAGGGGGATCACCTGGCGGGGGAACTCGGAGAAGCCGCTGTCCACCATGCACTGCACAGCGAGCAGAGAGAAGAGCTTATAGAGCGGTCGCTTCACACTTCCAACACTGTGGACATGACGGTTTACAATTTTGGCCTCTGACCTCTCGCGTTCCTCGCAGGGAGCCCACGGACGTCATGATGTGGACGGGCTGGATTCGCCGGGTCTTCCACTCCTGGTTCAGGATTTCAGTCCGCTCCGTGATTTTCTGACGGTTGGTGTTGAACATACTCTGAAAGATTTCAGACAAACTTTAATCGACTGCAAGAAAAGACTCAAAGGAACGACGGCAGCTTTAATCCTTCATACTGACACACATGACTATTTGATGCTTTGTCAGCATCTTTACTCTGCAGCATGTAAAGGACGGTCATTGGTTCACATACACAGGAGGTCTGGTGGAGTTTCTAAAACCACGCTACCAGGTAAATCTCTGATTCATCATCATCAATGACTCAGCCATTTTATTTTTGCCCATCTCAAAAGGCAAGTTAGTCTGAAGTTATTGTATTTTGTGGTTCTTAAAAAAAGTGTATGTGAAGCAATAATAGTGAATTACATGCTGCACATAGTGAAAATAAGTGTGATTCTAAAAAAAAAAAAAAAAAAACTTGGTACCAGATCGTTTAACGCTCACAAAAAGGTTTAAAAAGAGAGAAATGAATGCATGCTAACAAAGAGTTTGATATTCTAGGTGGGTTAGCTCAGAAACATGCAGTTTACTCTTATTTGGGGGTCAGGATTAGGTGCAACACATCTTCATAGAGTTAATCAGGTTATTGATCCACTCCTTTGTGATCAATATCCGAGAGAAATTGTCGTTTTATGCAATTAAAAATGGTTTAGATCTTTGAGTTTATCTCATGAAAAAATGGGAGCAAAAACAAAACTGTTGCATTTAAACGTTTGGTCAGTGTAGTGAACTGATGATTTTTGGTTTGTGGACTGTTAGTCTGAACAAGACAAAAAAAAGTCATTTCAGGTTAAATCTTCAGCTTCGGGAAACAATACACTGACATGTATGTCATTGTATTTCTCTACATAAGAGGAGAGGAGATGTTTGTGGGGGGTGTTTATTTTTACTGGTCCGGCCCACCTGAGATCAAATTGCACTGAATGTGACCTCTGAACTAAACTGAGTTGGACTCTCCTGCTAAAGTGGATTGTTTGTCCTCCACCAGCCTCTGGTAACCTGCTGGTTTCTCTGAACATGTGCACAGACCGATGTTCCGTCACGCTTATGAACAAACCTTGACCTCGTCGGCCCGTCTGAAGCGTTTGAGCTGCCGCAGCCTCATGTACACAGACTTCACCCTCTTCTTCCAGCAGGCAGGACCCTTCTCCGAACGCTTCCCAGTCAGCACCATGATCAACCTGCAGATAGGGGGGGGGGATCACCACCACAGTGTGGTCAACCGTTTCCACATCTTACCCCCAAGGACGTTATGTATGCCCAGTAAAGTCCTGTTCCTGAGGACGTTTCTGTTTAATGCTTCACGTTACTGATGGCATTTATTAATTTAATTTTTCACTGCACTAACTTCGTTTTCGTTTAAAATTTTTCCCCTTTGTTCAACTTGTTAAATTGAATAAAGGTGTTTTAATTTTTTTTTTTTTTTTTAAATCTTATTCAATTTCTTAATCCCTTAACTATTTTTAAACTATCTTGATTTATATAAAGCACTTTAAATCACGCTGTTCTGCTGCTATATAAATAGACTTGCCTTGTCTATGTATTAATTTTTAAAAGCATGTGTTCCTGCAACATACAAAGAACATTTTTCAACTTTTATTTTATCTATATAGCAATGATTGATTCTGATACTGACATATACAGCATGTGTGTTTGAGTGAAAAGAAATCAATGTTCATCACATCAGAAAAGATGTGGGTTACATAAAAAGGGAAATCGTGGTTGTCAATTTAATAAATGTCGTGAAATGATGTGACTGCTAGTTCTGGAGCTGCTTTTATTCGCCCTATAGAAGAAATCTTCCTCCCCACACTACACCATTAACTCAGCTCCCCTTCCCATCGAGGACGTTCAAGGTGACAGGAACCTCCTTCTTTGTGACACCTGCTGTTCACTGGAGGAAGTTTACCAGGAAACTTGTGTTGCCTTTCGCTTCTCGTCATGAATAGAACCGGTCTCCTGCTCATGGGTGTGAGTCTGAGTCTCTGCCACCAGCCTGAACCTGAACTTCTGATCAGACGTCACGGAGCCTGCTGTCACACGTCTGGTAAAGACGTGGCGGCTGACTGCACCCATTAATACTTATACAGGCTAACTGGTATGATTGGAGCGGAGAAAATATTAGAAACAGCTCATCATATAATTCAACATCCTCCAAAATCATCAAAAGTGAGCATTTTTTTTACATTAAATAAAATTTTTGCTGAAATAATGTTGGCTTATATATATATATATATATATATATATATATATATATATATATATATATATATATATATATATATATATGGAGCTAGTATTATAACAACAACCCAGGTTCAGCTGATAGTTTACTGCACCTTAATTTACCAACTGGAAAGAAAGCCTTGGATAATAGAAAAGACTTGTAATGTTTAAAAAAAAAAAAAAAAAAGTACTCTACCTATTCTATCGTTTTTGACATTTAAAAAAGTTCTAAGACATCCAATGTAAACGGAGGTAAACGGCGCTCTTGACGGCAGCTGGCTGGTGTCGCGCCAAGTTTTGTTTCCCCTCCTAAAGTGTGTCTCTCGGCATAAAACTGACTGCACCGCCTCCACATCGGAAGGAAAAGTTCCTCCTTTCACGGCGGCTCAGACACGTGTAAGAAACGCGTCGTTTCAGACCAGCTGCGGTGTGAACACCTCACGGAGGGACACGATCTGACAGGGATGCAGAATGTGGCGTGACACCCCCGGCGAGCAGGCTAACAGTCGGTTAGTTAACAAAGATTGAGGCGACAAACAAAGCATCGAGAGCCGACTATCTAGACGCCAAACACCGACACTTGGTCTTACCTGTGCAGGTGACTCTGTCCTCATTCAACGGGGTGATTGAAGATCGATAAAGACAAGCACGGGCAAAGTGGTTCTTTGTGTCGGGGATTAGCTCCACTAGCTGCTCGGTTAGCTCGGCAGTTAGCTAGCGGTTAGCTCCGGAGGGGGAGATCCGCTCTGCGAGACGCCGGGTTCACGCACCCAAAGCAGGCACACGGGGGTACCGCCCGTCCCCTCTCTGATCCCGGCTCTAACACCGAAGTCACTGTGTTCTCAGGCGGGGTTCCCACCGGTTGAGTCCTCCCCGGCCGCTACAGATGGTCTGTCCGGCTGCAGTGTTTCCGCCTCGGCTCGGTCGTTCAAACTGCTGCTGCACTTCACCGCCCACCACGGCTGCAGCGGATTCAAGAGGCGCCAAACGTTTGAGCCAATCACAGCGGCCGAGGTTAAGCAAGCTCAGTGTCGTGGAAGGCGATTGACCAGATTGAGTGACCGTGTTAGCCAATGAGATTTGGCTGTGAGCAGGGGGCCCTGCAGCGGGGACATGTGGACAGGTTCCCTTTGTTCTCTCTCGTGTCAGTGGAATAAAACACAGAAAAACACACAAAACAGAGCGTTTCACAGCCAAATGTTTCAAAACTATTCTTTAACATTGATTTTACACCACTGTCGGTGACGCATATCAGATGTCATAATGGTACTGGTGAGATAAAACAATCAAGATTCATCAACATATTGCTGCGAATCATCATTGGGTTTGAGTCTCTTTACTCAAAATGTGCAGATTTTATTATATTGTGATGTTGTTCTTCTCTGTGCAGACTTAATGCATGTGCAGCTTGTTTTTACTTTCACTTGCTTAAGTGGATGGTTTCCCTTGAGCTTTTCGAAAATCCAATTTGTACATCACAAACAGTTTGAAGCTAATTTCTGTCCAATATTCAACTTACTATGTGTAATGAAGAGACTTGCAAACACTGAGACTTCACACTGAAAATAGTTGTGCCAGCAGCTGAGCTCCTAAAATGAGATCATTTTTAACGACAAGTAAATATCATCTATATGTGGTAATTGTAGTTTTTTGTAGACAAATCATACCAGACACACATTGCAGTAGAATGAAGTCTCCTCCTCCTTCCCTTTATTGTGGATGTGCTGTTTACATGGAACACCACAATCAGTCCCAAGTTCAAAAGATTCTAATAGTATTAAACTTCTACTTTCTGTATAAAGGCTGTTTGGAAACGCGATTCAAGTGTTTTCATGCAACAGTGCTCAAATAAATTCAAAGATTATTCATTGAGATGGAAAACAGAAAGTGTGATATAAAACATACATTTCTAATAAAATAAATAGTGTGTAGGCAGAATGTGTTGTGGTCTAATGAATGAATCATAGATGTATTGGATCAGACTAGTGAAGACAGGATTTACCCGCAGGAGCTGGGGTCGCTCAGTTTATTAAGCCCCGCCTCTTCTACGCAGCCATTGGCTGACAGCCACACTGTCGTCATGCTGCATTCACGACCAGAGGAAATACAAGACACGACAGCCGCAGATGTCCATCACACTACTAAACTCAGATTTACAAAACAACTCATATTTTCTTTACATGTTATTTATATATAATTCATTTTTATGTATTCTTTATTTATTTTATCTTTGTAATTATCTGTTTTTAGACTTTACATCTTAATCAAGTTTTCTTTGTTGCAGGATGAAATAAATGACTGAAGAACATATTGTTTGTATTATAAACATGTATATATATTTTTATTGATGTATATGACCTCAGTTAGTGAATAAAGGTGTTTTTTTTAAGGTGTGAAATGTAGAGCTACAACAAAATCCAAACATTGACATTACGAGCATTTTTTAAAAGTTTAATTTTTATGTTGAGTATACACACAATATATACTGTATACCGCAAACAAATTCACAACTGCCAGAAGAAAAATGTATAAAACTTTTTATTCATGAAAAACTGTCACAGACAAATACAAATTGGGTTCAGTGGTAGATCAGTTTCTTACCAGCGGGTCATGTCCGTGTTGTGTGTTTTTTATTTTTATTTCTTTATAGTTTTTTTATCATCAGCTTTATTTTCTTCTCTTTATCTGTAACGCTGCAGTAACACAAAAATTTCCCCGTTGTGGGATCAATAAAGTCTTATCTTATCTCTTATCTCTTATCTTCTCATCAAGCCCAGATGTTCAGAGGGGAAGGGGTCGTCCTCGCAGAGACACTCGATCATCTTCACCTTTCTTCCTCACCATGTCGATGACATACTGAGCCTTGTCCCTTCTGGTCTGCATCTCGTCCACCGACTCCCTCGGCGTCGTTCATCACGTTCTTCTCCAGCAGCTTGTCCATCAGACTTTTGAGAACCGGTTGTGATACCCCGTTGATGAAGCCGGTCCGTACCTCCATCAGCTGCTCGTTCAGCTCGGTCCACTGGGGCGTCTCGCTCCAGAGGACAGAAGACTAACTTGTCTCTCCCAGACACTGATAGAGCTGTTGGACTCTCTCAAACACAGTTTTATGTTCCTCATATTTTGTACTGAAACTACCTGGAATGAAGGGAAGTAGTTGTCGTAGGATTCCTCATCGAATTCCGCCTCTGTCGGTTGAACTAGAACCGAGTCGTCTCCAGAACTCGTGGACAGCGTGTACTCCTGTTTCAAGCGCAGTCTACATCTTGGGGACGTCTCGATGTACCTCTCGTTTCCAACCAACGTCTTCCTCACACGCTGCACAACACGCAGAACCACGTTCTTTGGTAGCAACAAGACGTTGAGCAGAGCTTCTGGATCGGGGTCAGTGGGGGGTCTGTAGAACAGCAGCACCAGTGCCTGGACCGGATCAGGAGGAGAGTCTGGTACCAGGATGTGGTCCATTTGCTGTGATTTCACTAGAGATTTCACATCAGTTACAACATTGTAGATCTCAGCAGAAAGAGATTGCTTAAATGTCTGATGTCCAGGGACTAAAAAGACGGGGAAACGAGGAGATCTGCCCACAGGAGAGCAGCTGGATGAACCCAACCAGGGAAACATGTCCTCGGCCCTGCATCCTCCATTCGCTGCAGCTTTTCAACTACAACTCGTAATCTCATCGATGCTAAAAGGCTCCATCCAGAAATAAACGTCCAACTTTTATTCCCGTCTTCTTGTGTCTTTTCTGGCTTCAGTGTTAACTTCCTTGTCTCTTAACTCCTGGAAACAAATCAGAGAATAGACAATGACTGCAGGTGACAGCTGGTGGAGTTATAAGCTAAGGTTCTGTCAGACATGGGATGCATCATCGTCTACAACAAACCAAAACACAGGGAAATATACTATTTAAAGGGAAACAGAGCTTTGTGTTCACCAAACCAAATCCATTCTGTGAGGCCATGAAGGAGCACACGTTTTATTTCATCACTACTCCATGGATTCATGCTGAGGCTACTGAGGCTACACCACCCACACACACACACACACACACACACACACACACACACACACACCAAAGCAATAAAACATGAACAAACTCTGTTCTAACTCGTCTGTGTACAGGCCTCTAACCCACTGATTTCAGTCTTTTCCTCCTTTTGGTTTAATGATCCAATTTGATCCTTTTTGTTTGCTCTATTACACTTTTCTGTCACTTTAAACTTACATTTAGCTCAGTTGGGGCTGACTCCTCACTCACAGTTTGGTCTCTGCAGGATTCAGTAACGTACAGACCTGATATCAGGGCATGGAGGTGCTGCAGAGTCTGGTCTGGTCTGGTCTGGACACTGGTCTGGAGACTGGTCTGGATACTGGTCTGGAGACTGCGGTTGTGGTCAAACCTTCATCACCAGTTCTGAAATTGCGACGTCTTCTCCTCAGATCCACCAGGCGACCCTGGATCAGTAAAACTTGAACAAGGATCTTTGTTCACCCAAAGAAAAAGAGAATAAACGAGGTTCTGTGAGTTTGAGCGTGAAGGTCTGAATGTGACGTCGACTCCACAGAGTCTCTCTGAGACTCAGCTCTCCCTGATTGGTCCCAGCCTCTTGGCCCCTGATTCCCTCCAATCAGCAGCCTGGAATTAGAACAGCTCCGCCTCCACGTTCACTTCCTCAGTTCCTGCTGATCCTGAACTCTGTCAGAGTCTGATTAAATCAGTGCAGACGTCTTGATTCTAGTTTCATGAGCAGGTGTGACGTGGGGGGGTCACATCCAGACCAGTCTCCAGACCAGTGTCCAGACCAGACTCCAGACCAGTGTCCAGACCAGACTCCAGACCAGTGTCCAGACCAGTGTCCAGACCAGACCAGACCAGACTCTGCAGCACCTCCATGCCCTGATATCAGGTCTGTACGTTACTGAATCCTGCAGAGACCAAACTGTGAGTGAGGAGTCAGCCCCAACTGAGCTAAATGTAAGTTTAAAGTGACAGAAACGTGTAATAGAGCAAACAAAAAGGATAAAATTGGATCATTAAACCAAAAGGAGGAAAAGACTGAAATCAGTGGGTTAGAGGCCTGTACACAGATGAGTTAGAACAGATGTGAAGCACCAAGGCCTGAAGGAAGAACTGTGGTTTACGGAGCCTGAGGAACTTCTGTTCTGACCTGAGTCGTGCTGGTGGTCCGTCTCCTGCTGACCTTCCTCAGCCTCAGCCGTTTGTCCCTGGCTCCGTGTTTCTGGACATTTTGTTGAGGGGACGTTTCTCACGATCTGTCACAGTCTTGTCCTGTTCTTCTGTGCCTAGTTCTTCTTTTATTTTGAAATATTTCCCTATGACTTCCTGTGTCTTACTCTGAGTTCAGGCCTGTTGTAAAATTAACTGAAACTTCTGGTTTCATTGTGTTTGAGGATCCACCTCTTCATCTACATACAGGTCACACTGAGTGTGTGTGTGTGTGTGTGTGTGTGTGTGTGGTCACAGGTATGAACAAAGTGACTCTTTTAGTTTTAAATTTACATTCTGTGCATTTCTCTTTAGATTTCTATATTAATAAAGATACGTCTGACTCACTGAAATATTTCCAGCGCTTTGTAATAAAATGACAAAACCACATTCCATCCATCCATCCATTGTCTATCCCGCTTATTCCCTTTCGGGGTCGCAGGGGTCTGCTGGAGCCTATCCCAGCGCGTTAAGGCGAGAGGCAGGGGGATACACCCCAGATGGTCGCCAGCCAATCGTGGGGCACACACACCATTCACACACCATTCACTCTCACACTCACACCTATGGGCAATTTAGAGTTTACCAATTAACCTGAGCATGTTTTTTGTATTGTGGGAGGAAACCGGAGTACCCGGGGAAAACCCACGCAGACACGGGGAGAACATGCAAACTCCACACAGAAAGGCCCCAGACCCAGGCCCAAGGCGGTCTTGAACCTGCGACCTTCTTGCTGTGAGGCAACAGTGCTACCCACCGCACCACCGTGTCGCCCTAAAACCACATTCCCTGTTTTCATAATCATATTTATTGAGATGATAGATGTGAGTTAGAGTACACACTGCATTCTTTTATTCCACCTAATTATTATTTTTCAATCCAGTCCTTAGATTTAAACATTAAAATTCTCAAACACTGAATCACCCAACATACAGTGTCTTTTATAGTAGAAACACACCATGAAGGGGCATTTAAATGTAACTAAGGAGAGTAAAGAGAATAGGAAATATGAGATAAAATAGAATAAGAGATTTAATGAGTTGACACACGCAGGCGTACTGATTGGTTATGTTTCTGTGTATTTCACATTTGAAGTACATTGAGGAAATCGGTAACACGTGTCTTCATGGCACTGATGAACAGAAACTTGCTGTCGTCCAGCTTCTCTGCTTCCACGTTGTCTCTCGTCGCGGCGGCCTGGACTTCTTGGTACCGAGCGTCCGTGTAGTACGTTCCCCCGTTGCCAGCAACCATGTCGTCGATCTTCCTGATCAGCTCCACCACTTGTTTCCTGTCGGCGCGGCTGTTGTCAAACACGTGGAACCTGTTTCCACAGCTCTGGATGACGCGCCGCAGGTCGGAGCTGCCCTCGCGTACGTAGTCCTGGATGGTCCGGTCTCCGAGGTCGCCTCCACGGGTGAACAGAACCATCATGTGCTTGTTGGCCTCTGGACCAAACAGCTCCTGCAGAGCTTTCACTGAGTTTTTCTCTTCTCTGGTGAATCGACCGACCTGGATGATCAGCAGGAACACGTGAGGACCGGGACACGAGACCTGGACACATTTCACAATTTCTTTTTTGATGAGTTTTGGCGATTTCCCAGTTTCCCGGATCCCTGGTGTGTCTGTCACACTGACTTCTCTGTTGATCCAGGTTACGGCCTGTTTCTCACAGGACTCTGTCACAGACTCAGAGCTGGTTTGGGACTTGAACAGGTTCTTTCCCAGAATGGTGTTTCCAACAGCACTCTTACCCACTCCAGTTTTCCCAATCATCACAATTCTCAAATCAGGACCTGCAGATTGGACCAGAACGTCTGTTTAGATTCTCTGAAAGAGTACATCTTTGACTTGATGTACAACCATTTTGTGGATGTGACCACATGGTGATTTAAACAAATTGTTTTTATACAGTAAGTGAAATAAAACAAATTATAAATCTCACCTGCAGAAATGGAAGCCATTGTTTCTCAGCGCTGTTTTCTCTGCACAGTGAATGTTTGGCATATGTTTTTACAGCAGCTTCACAGATGACACCCCCCCTAACATCTGCATAACAGGTTCGTTAAATATCATGTGCATAACAGAAAATGACAAAATCAATATTTGTACGAACTTAAAATGTGTCAGCTCTTCATCTGAATGTAATTGACCTTCAATCGACTGTGGACATAAACACGGATCTGTGTCTTCCTCTAGTGGACAATACAACAAACTGCAGTCTACAGGTGTAGTTCACTTTCTTCTCCACTAGAGGCGCCTGACTTCATTTGACTGGTTCTGATCAATGAAACAAAGCATTTATCAACGGAAAAAACGGAATAAAAACTACCACTAAGCATTAAAAAAACTAAACTAATTCTAATCAAAACTTTTGAATAATACAAAAAAACTAAAATAATCTAAACTAAAAAAATAATTACAAAACAAAACTAATACACTAACACAAACTAAATAAAACTAAAATCTACTAAATTAAAACTAATCAAAAACTACCAAAATATGAAGTATTAAAAACATTTAAAAAATATAGTAATTTATTAACGGAGCTGTGTCTCCCTCTAGTGGACAATACACCAACCGCAGTCTGCAGGTGTAGTTCACTTCATTTATTCATTTGACTGGTTCTGATAAAAGAAACATTAAGTAACGGACTTCCGGCGCCGTCGGTTGGTGAAGGCGTATTGCATCCGCCATCTTATGTCGGGGAAGCCGCACTTACGTTAAAATCATCACGATTCAACAATTTTAACCATTTTTTTTTATATATACATACATAACCTATACTTTCTTTTCCTTCTCTTGGCCTTGAACTGCTCAGTCTTTTCTGGGTGGAGGCAGAGCAGATTCCACTTGGGGGGTGATGTTGAATGGTGTAAATATGAAAATTGAATCCACCTCAAATTCAAGCCAGTCGATAGCATGTTGTTTTAAATAACCGTTTTAAGGAGGTTTATCATCTTGGTGTAATGGACCATAAACAGTGACATGAACCAGGACGAGCTGCTGATTTTAATGATGTGATCATGTGTTTCAGGTGTGAAAAGAGTCTCGGGGTCTGAGCGTTAGAGAAATCTTTCCTTGTTTTTATTTATCACACATTTAGAAAATGAACCACACTATACAAATGTCCACCGTTCAGTAATGAAACCTCCTGCATGACCCCGGCCGACCTCCCGCCAAACTGAGACAACTCCAGCAGAAGCTGCGGCAACGCCGCCGCCGCCGATCAGCAGACCTAATTTACAGGACCGGCGTTGGTGTGCTCCGGCGTGCGTGGACTGCGTCGGCCGCCCAGTGACTCGACTCTAATTTTTACTTTTAATGTTTCGGTGGCCACCGTGGTGCAGTAGGCAGTAGCATGCAGAAACCTTTGGATGTGGCTCTCCTCTGATTGGCTGTTGCTAACTCATTACAATTTGCGCTATGTAAAGAAGGGAGAAGTTTTTTCCTCTTTGAGTCTGTGTTGTTATTTACAATATGACAAGGAACTGTGTGTGTGTGTGTGTGTGTGTGTGTGTGTGTTAGTCCTACAGATGGAACAGGACAGTCTATGGGGTTTCCCAGTCTCAACAGGAGGGAGTTGTGTATTTGTTCTTTCGTGACTGATGCATTTAAGGGACAGCAGAGAGGTCAAAGGTCACGCCCCCACCCTCAGGCTGGACGTGGTTATCGGGGGGTCACGTGGTCGCCCCGCCCCTCTCCCCACGCGGCGTGGCTGTGATTCTCACACACAGACACACTCACAACATGTCCGCCGCTCAGAGGGATCCACACTTTATTACTCAGACATAAAATTTAAAAAATGAAGAAGAGAACAAATAAAAATAAAAGCGAGGAGAGGCGGCGGGTGCGAGGCGGCAATCAGGCCAGGTAGCTGTAGGTGTCCTTCTCTCCGTCCACCCGCTCCAGGTACTCCTTCTCTATCAGGATGTCGATGCATTTCTGTCACGAGACGGAGAAGCAACGTCAGACAGGTTCAGACTCACCTGCACTCATTAATATACCTCAGGTGTCCAATAGAGTGAAAATGCTAATACAACAAGGATTAAAAAAAAAAAAAAAATTCAGAGCTGCTACGATTCCTTGATTAGTTGACATTCAATTTAATTTCCAACTTTTTTAATAATCGATTGTTCTGAATCATTAGGAGTAGATTCTGTGAATAAATGAATATTTTGCTGCTTTTTTATTCTTTTAGGAACTCCTCATTATTGGGTTTTGGATCCTTTTGGGCTTTGGGAAATTATGATTTGATAATTTAACCCATTTAGATATAATACACCTGCAGAAGACTCCTGTAAAACCTCCACTAATCTGGGATAAGTGGTTATGACATCTTAGGGTTCCCTGGGAAAAACTTCTATGAAAACCCTAAGAGGTGATAAACGTTGAGCAGCAACCTAACATTTATATAAAAACCAAGTTACATGTTTAAGGAAAAATATATTTATTGATTATTATATTATAATATAATCATATATTAATCATAACAAACATCTTAAAACTTACCCATCCATTTATCAAATAATAAAAATAATTATGTATCTGCAACATCACAGGTTACTACAGACAGGAAGTGTGTCTTGAATTTTTAAAACCATGTGACCAACGAAATGTTCTGTGATTTGTCGACAATAATGTCAACATGGACCAATCCTACAATAGTCTGATGGTCACATGGTTTCCTGTGTGTGTGAACCACGGGGTGAAAGGACCCCATGATTAGTGGATAACGAGTGTGTGTGTGTGTGTGTGTGTGTGTGTGTGAGACCTTGATGACTGGGACTCTGGGTTTGAACCGGGACGACAGCTGGTTCAGAACCTCAGCGAGGAGCTGCTGGTGCTTCAGGACCTTCCTCATCTTCATGATCCTCACGATGGCGGCCTGCAGAGAATCAGAGAGAGGAGCCTTAGAATGGTCCAGAACTATAAACCCAGAACTTTAATATGGTCCAGAACTCTCTGTACAGCGATGACAGCGACTAACAGGAACTTAAAGACAACAGGAGTTTAACGAATGTTCCTGAACAAAGTCATTGTAGTTTAACTCGTTCTGAGAACGTGGAGATTAAAGTAGAGGCAGGAACTTCATCTTCACCTGAATGAGGAGCTTCCGGTCCTCCTCGATGTTCTTGTGGGTCGTCTCCTGCTCCTGTTTCTGCTCTGTCTTCATGGGGACGTTGATGTTGACCCTCAGCTTCTTACTGCGTGGACACAAACACCGTGATGAAACCTTATTCTGGTTTCAGGTTCATGTGGTTCAGAATCCAGAAAAACTCTTACTTCTTGTATCCAAGGAAGAGTTTGATGACCGTGTCCGGTTTGAACTCCACCTCGTCCACGTTGGCGTTCTCGTCCTCCATCACCTGACAGACGGAGAGAGTTCATCAGGACTAATCAACCTCTCACAATGAACCTCTGAGCTTCTAGTGTCCCTCAGGAACTTGTTTTCAGCCCTCAACTTCAAATAAGACACAACTTTATCGATCCCAAACCGTGGAAAGGTGTGTGAATGTGTAGTTTCCTGATGTGCAGCTTTGTGTATCGCCACCACCATCAGTGTGTGTGAATGGGTGAATTCACACTTGTAGTATAAATCGCTTTGAGTGGTTGAAAAGACTAGAAGGTGCTATATAAACGCAGACCATTTACCATCTACAGCAGCAGCAGGGATACAGATATCAGGATATAGATTAACAAAACAAGCGTATTCACAAAAATGATACAAACTAATATAAACTATATTGCAGCAGAATATTTCCCAGTATAACAGTAAATATAAGTATAACAGCTTTTCACATTTCACTCACCAACAGTTTGGATTTTAACAAGATCTGCAGAACCTGAACCAGAATGTCCTGAAAAAAATAAGTGTGCATTAGTAGAGAAATTCTCTTAAAATCTACATTTTGTGTTCATGTTTTATTGTCATTTACTCTACATTTTACAAAAAACACAATTTTGTGGGACTATTTGACATGACAGACAGAACATGAAACTGGTTGATATAGATTTTATAAACTCTGGTTGTAGGTTTTAGTATTTTGAGGTGTTTTTATCCGCTCACAGTCTTGATCTGCGTGCTGTCGGTCAGCTGCTGGACGGTGTAGCTGTCCTCCGTGTTGTACTGCAGCAGGATGGCCATCTGGAAGGTGGAGGCCTGCAGCGTGTACCTGTGGACACCAACACGAGTCAGAGCCTCGTAGACCAGAATAAAGCCAGTCAGCAGCATTGAAACGCTCCAACTCACCTGTTCTTGAAGCAGTTGGTGACCAGCTCTCCTTTGGACAGGTGGTAGAGCCAGGTGAGCTTCCTGCCGCTGTGTCTGCTGGCGTAGAACGCCGTGAAGCGCTGGTAGCTCCGCTCCAGCTGGAGGAACAGAACCAGGATCAGGATCATTTAATGCAGCCATGTTCAGTTCAATTCCTACTGCATGCAGTCATATGCAGCTTATTGGAGGTTCCAGAATTTCTAGAATAAAACAGGAGGCAGAGCCTTCAACTTCCAGGCTCCTCTCCTGTGGAACCGTCTTCCTATATCTAAGAACAGGTTAATCGTTCCTGTATAGAAGCGTATAGTTAGGGCTGGCCCTGGCTGGCCTAGTCATAGTGATGCTGATAGGTTAGTCTGGTCCTCATGAGATGCTCTGAGCTTCTATTTCTACTGATGATCCACTATTGTACTTTTAAATCTGCTATGTTTTCTGTGTTTCCTCATCCACAGAGCATGCTGCAGTGCAGCCACAGAGGGATCTACGATGTTGGAGGGTCTGATGCTGTCCTGGTGAAACCTGGAAGCTGTGATGGATCCTGCTCCTCATCCTCCACTTACACTAACATTCATCACATTTCTGTTTGTCTGTTTGTAATGTCCAGTTTTCCCTGTATTGTTTCCACCTGCACATCATCTACTGCAGCCTGTCCGTCCTGAAGAGGGATCCTCCTCTGTTTCTCTTCCTGAGGTTCTTCTGTTTTTAGAGTTTTACCTTGTAGATGTGAGGCTCTAAGGACAGGGGATGTTGTTGCTGTTGTACAAACTGTGATTTGTGATTCTGGGCTAAACAAATAAATTGAATTGAAATATAAGGCTTTTATTATTTTACTTTTCCCTACAAAGAAGTAATGAAAAATGCTTTATTTTATCGGTGTTTAAAATCTTTTACATTTACATTTTTAATATTTATTTAGTTCACAGGGAAAAGTATCTTATGCTGTTGCTTATAAACTGATTTAGTGGAACACAACACATTTATTTTGTGAGGTGAATTTGTTTAAATACTAGTGTGTGTTTTTACCTCTGAAGGCAACGCAAAGGTGCAGGACTGCTGGAAAGGCCAGGACCCAGAGCTCAGGACCTGGATGCTGAAGTCCACTACACACACACACACACACACACATCAGTTCACATCACATGCTGGTTTGGGTCATTTATGTGTGACTTCACATTAAAAAATGTTTTTAAAAAATCAGACTAGAACCAAAACAATAATAATAATATGATAAACATGTTTTATGTGACTGATCCTTTATTGTAGATATTTTGAAATTCACAAGGACCATTCCTGATTTTCTTTTTTAAATCCTCATGTGTGTGTTATGTGTCTACTCATGGTGTGTGTTATGTGTCTACTCATGGTGTGTGTGTGTGTGTGTACTCATGGTGTGTGTGTGTGTGTACTCATGGTGTGTGTGTGTGTGTGTGTGTGTGTGTGTTATGTGTGTGTGTGTGTGTGTGTTATGTGTGTGTGTGTGTGTGTGTTATGCGTGTGTGTGTGTGTGTTATGTGTGTGTGTTATGTGTGTACTCATGGTGTGTGTGTGTGTGTGTGCTCATGGTGTGTGTGTGTGTGTGTGTGTTATGTGTCTACTCATGGTGTGTGTGTGTGTGTGTGTGTGTGTGTGTGTGTGTGTGTGTGTGTGTGTTACGTGTGTACTCATGGTGTGTGTGTGTGTGTGTGTGTGTTATGTGTGTACTCATGGTGTGTGTGTGTGTGTGTGTGTGTGTTATGTGTGTACTCATGGTGTGTGTGTGTGTGTACTCATGGTGTGTGTGTGTGTGTGTGTGTGTGTTATGTGTGTACTCATGGTGTGTGTGTGTGTGTGTGTGTGTTATGTGTGTACTCATGGTGTGTGTGTGTGTGTACTCATGGTGTATGTGTGTGTGTGTTGTGCGTGTGTGTGTGTGTGTGTGTGTTATGTGTGTGTGTGTGTGTGTGTGTTATGTGTGTGTGTGTTATGTGTGTGTGTTATGCGTGTGTGTGTGTGTGTTATGTGTGTGTGTTATGCGTGTGTGTGTGTGTGTGTTATGTGTGTGTGTTATGTGTGTACTCATGGTGTGTGTGTGTGTGTTATGTGTGTACTCATGGTGTGTGTGTGTGTGTGTGTGTGTGTGTTATGTGTCTACTCATGGTGTGTGTGTGTGTGTGTGTGTTATGTGTCTACTCATGGTGTGTGTGTGTGTGTGTGTGTGTTATGTGTGTACTCATGGTGTGTGTGTGTGTGTGTGTGTTATGTGTGTACTCATGGTGTGTGTGTGTGTGTGTGTTATGTGTGTACTCATGGTGTGTGTGTGTGTGTGTGTGTGTTATGTGTCTACTCATGGTGTGTGTGTGTGTGTGTGTGTGTGTGTGTGTGTTATGTGTCTACTCATGGTGTGTGTGTGTGTGTGTGTGTGTGTTATGTGTCTACTCATGGTGTGTGTGTGTGTGTGTGTTATGTGTGTACTCATGGTGTGTGTGTGTGTGTGTTATGTGTGTACTCATGGTGTGTGTGTGTGTGTGTGTGTGTTATGTGTGTACTCATGGTGTGTGTGTGTGTGTGTGTGTGTGTGTGTGTTATGTGTCTACTCATGGTGTGTGTGTGTGTGTGTGTGTGTTATGTGTGTACTCATGGTGTGTGTGTGTGTGTTATGTGTGTGTGTTATGTGTGTACTCATGGTGTGTGTGTGTGTGTGTTATGTGTGTACTCATGGTGTGTGTGTGTGTGTGTGTGTGTGTGTGTTATGTGTGTACTCATGGTGTGTGTGTGTGTGTGTGTGTGTGTGTGTGTGTGTGTGTGTGTGTGTGTGTGTCCATAGTGAAGCTAACACAAGTGACAGTGAGTGAAGATGATTTTAATGGCGTGTTTTGATGTGTGTTATGTGTGTACTCATGGTGTGTGTGTGTTATGTGTGTGTTATGTGTGTACTCATGGTGTGTGTGTGTGTGTGTGTGTGTGTGTGTGTGTGTGTGTGTGTGTCTCCTCACAGTCCAGAGGTTCAGAGTTGGTCAGGTGCTTCTTGAACTGCTCATTCAGGTCTTTGCTGACTCCGATGTCCTGGAACATTCTCTGCAGCTTGGACGTGTACTCAAAGCCACATGCTTGCTGCACAGCACCGATAATAGTAATAATAATATAAAGAAGAAATCAGGATTTACGCTCATCAGGAGGCTACAAACACAACGTAGCGTTGGTGGCGTCAGACCTTGAGTTTGGAGATCATGCTGGCCTCGGCGTCGTCGCTGGCGCTGTTCTGGTGGACCAGACGCTTGGCCAGCATCTTGGCGTAGAACTTCTGGAAAACGTCTTTGTCTTCGATGTACTTGAACACAACCATCTGGAAACAGAAGAGAGATACGGGTCCATGAATAAAGAAAAGTAACGGACAAACTACAATTCTCAAATGATTAAACAAACAAAAATCGGAAAAAAGTCAACTCTTAACTGGATGGATTTCAGCTGTTAGGACATTCTTTGTGAAACTGAGCGTAAATTCAACAGTTTCTGCTGCAGTGTAGTGGCACCAGCAAGGAAACTAGGCTGGGTTTACTATGTGTGTGTAGTATTAAAGTATTTACAGCAGCTGCAGGTTCATTCACAGCTTCCTGTATCTCACCACTTGGTTGAGTGTGTCCTCCAGTTCAGCCTCCTCTGGGTTTTTAGAGCTGAAATTAAACATCAAAACACGCCATTAAAATCATATTCTTATACTTATACTATACTATGCCCTTCAAAATAAAAGTCCCCTTTCATGCCTAACTCCAAAAACCATAGATTCCATATGACAGATTTTTGGAATACGTATAGTCATAGTAGTGAAAGTACCTCTTCTTCAGCAGAGAGTCGCAGTATCTGGCCAGCAGCTCAGGAGACTTGCTGGAGGACTGAGCCATTCTGGTGACGGCGTTGTTGTTGATGAAGCGACCACACGCCTGCCAACAAACACGATCACACAGGGAAACACGTCACCCGATGGTACATCCTGGAGATTTGTCTGTGGACAGATGCTGAAATAACTGAAACACTACATCTCTCCATGTCTCCCTTGGATTCACACACTCTCATTTGGATTGGCATATTGTTTTTCAATAAAGATGAAATGAAAATAATCAGAAACACACTACACATAGTTACTGTGAATACTATTCCAGCTGTAAATGTAATATCTCCATAGGTGAATAGAGGCCTTTTCTCCAGTGTTCTTACATTAAGGTTGATAATTACATTAGAATCTTATGGATGATTAAAAACACTTGTGCAGTTTAGCTGGTTAGATGGAGCAGTACATCACACTAAATCATTTCAAATTAAAAACAAAACATTATTTCTAACCATGTCAATTTCTTGACTATACATACTGTTTATTCTGCAACTCATTTGATAAAAAACATGTATGTTCCATTGCTAGTTTCCATCACTACACGTGTATTTTTTGTTATTTTTATCCATCATGCTAACCTTGTCGAGTGCGGCTACAAAGCCAGCGTCATTGTTGAAGGCAGACATGACCAAGGCGTTGTACTTCTTATGGACATCTAAGGTGGTCTGGACGTACACTTTGGGATCCTGAAAGAACCCAAAATACCTTATTGATAACGTGACGTCTTGATGTTCCATCTGTCATTGTTCAATGATCATAAACCAGTCTGAGCCTCAGCAGAACCTCTCAGGTTCAGGATCACCGTGACGTACGTTCAGCGCGGCCTCGCCACACTTCTCGATGGCGGCCAGGCCCTGGTTGTGGATGTGGGTCTCTAGAAGCTTCTTCAGTTCGCCCAGACCGTCTGTGATCCTGGACACCAGGTTGTACATCCGGCCCAGGTCTGTTGTCAGAGGAGTTACCAGAATTAATGAGGAGGACAACAAACACTGCTGCTTCAAGATAAAAAGCGGTGCCCTGATGAATTTAACTAACAAGCGTTGCAGCTTCTCATATTTGAAGATTTCATATACTGACATCAGTTTGACCATTATGAAGGTATGAAGTAAAATGTTATTAATATATTTAATCTAACAACACCTTGAACTAAAGCTAATGAGGAACATTGGGGAAACTGAGTGACTTCTGATGCAAAGTTTGAGTCTTACGCCAACGTGACATGAAGACAAAAATACCTAAACATGACATTAGACCTTACTGTTCATGTAAACAACCACATTAATGGTAACGTGTCACAGTGCTATGAACTGACCACCAGCAAAGATAAGGAGGTATTATCTCAGCAGGTCATGCAGTAACGCAGTGAATTAGAACCTTCATTCTTGTCGGCATCCAGCAGGTTCTGGAACTCCGTGTGGAAGATCTCCAGGTGCTTCTCTATGAGGACCTGCTCACACTTCCTGGCCAGCTCGTCCTGGGTGGACTCGTGGAGGTAAACCTGGACACGGCGCTGCTCCTCCAGCAGCCGGGCCTCGGCCTGAGAAACACGACGTCAGCCACGGAACGAGAACAAACACCAATGCTGCCACTTTAACCAGTTCACCCAGCAGGACCCTCCTACCTTCTTCATGTACTCCGTGACCGGGTTCTGCTGCAGGAACTCTGTGCTCTCGCGCGTGTAGAACCGTTCTGTGTCAGTGAGGAACTGACATTCGAAGTACTCTTTGTACACGGACAGCGTGGGGCCTTTAGCGAAGGCATCCTCCTCGTTCAGGCCCAGCTCCACTGGAGGAGACACACCAGGAGACGGGTTTAATCTCAGAGTTTATCAACTGTGGTAATCCCTGGAAACGTTCATCCTGCAGGAAGACCTAGGTCACCCTGTGGTGTCAGACACACACGTTAAACTGTGCAAACCTAAATAAAACCAGGACAATAAAGGTGTTCTAAAACCTGACCAGCAGTGCGTAGAAACAACTACTTATACCTACTTGCCATCATATCATTATACAGCTGTGTTTCCATTCATAATGTCTGAATATTATTTTATTATCTTGAATTATTTTAGACTTTTTTTTATATAATGTTAAAATGTCTGTGGTGTAATCTATGAAATAAAGCTTTGAATTACATTTTCAAATATCAGGACGTTATTTATTCTTATTGATTAGGTGTGCATTCATTTGTACTAAACATTATTGTTCAACATTCCTACATATTACTATAAATACATTATTACAGACTGGTTCAAATAGAGTGAAGGCTGGAGCTGATTTTTGCACAAAGAAAATAGATAAATATGCAGCACAATAAAAGTTTAAAATATGATCATATCAGACATCCAGAAGGGGACTTTTTATCCACCTTATTTAATTTATTTTTGCAGGAACAACATGCAATAAAAAATGCAACAGATATTTTAATTTGCATCTGTTGTAGACAAAAAAAGAGCTTCTGAAGCAGGTAGAAAGAGGATGAGAACAAACTCAGGCAGAAAATAAAGAAACATGGAAACGTCTCCGGTAAAAGTGAAAACTACATTTTGGTTCAGGAATCAACAGGGTTATTATTTGATGCTGTGACTGACCTGCAGAAACTGATCTAATGTTGAGTTTAGGACATCCATAAAGAGGGTTGTGTTTAGGCGTTTCACCCTATAGGACACGTGTTTGTTTGTCATTGACCCACCGTAGGACTGGACCACGCCGCTGATCAGTCTGGTGTTGATGGTCTCTCCGTTCCTCTCTCTCTCGATCAACTTCAGCACAGCGTTTGTTACCTGAAACAGACGGAACGTTCACGTCAGGCGACGCTGTTGAAGCATCGCTGGGTTATTTCTGTTTTAAGGGAAGCTTCACCCACCTGTTTGTTGAGGGGTCTGAATAAACACTCCCTCCAGGTCACCAGGGCCAGCTGAGGAGGAACAGGAGGAGGTTAACACAGGTCAGGATGTTAGTCTGCAGTTCAGGTGCTTTCATCCACATATTTAGACGTAATGTCATGAAATGTTGAGCTCTTCAAGGGCTCCAGGACATGTTAACAGATGCTTAAAGAAAAATACATACATTCATTCACACGTAGAACAGGCTTTAATGATTGCTGCACATCCTGGGGTCATGGGTTACACGTATAATACAAGTAGAATGCAGCTATAAAGAGCTGCATTCCACACTGACACATGATAGTAGTGGAACGTGTGTAAAACCACACGCTGAGCTGTTAGCGTGTTTAGCTGCTGCTTTATTCCTCACGCTAACATGGCTACTGGGGGCCGTCGTAGCATCTGCCCTGTTCTACGCAGTAGTCTGCTGGGGGGGCGGATGCTCAGACGGGGACAGAAGGAAAATCGACAAACTGGTACGGAAGTCTAGCTCTGTACTGGGATGTCCTCTGGAGTCGGTGGTGGTGGTGGGAGAGAGGAGGATGTTGGCAAAGCTGACATCCATCATGGACAACCCCCATCACCCTCTGCATGGGGTAGTGGGTGCGCTGAGCAGCTCCTTCAGCCAGAGACTTAAACACCCTCGCTGCAAGAAGGAGCGCTTTCGCAGATCATTCATCCCGACAGCAATAAGACTTTATAACAAAACATACAAATAAACCTCACTGTAGTCACTCTGTCACTTTTTCACTGGTCTTTTTTTCTCTTCACACACACCCTGCACCTTAAGTGTGCATTAGCTATGTATGTGTACATGTGTGTATGTGCGTGGATATGTATGTCCATATATATATATGCAAATATGTGTGTATGTGTATGTATGTAGGTCCATGTATGTATGTATATATGCCTTGCTTATGCATACTTTTCTTCTTACTTTTTTTTTTCTTACTATTTATTAGCATTTTCTCTCCATTCTATCGATAATGCATACTGTGTATGCGGATCATCAACAAATTCTGCGAATTTGTACATTGTGTTGTGTGTTTTTTTAATTTTTATTTCTCTATAGTTTTTTATCTTCAGCTTTATTTTCTTCTCTTTATCTGTAACGCTGCAGTAACACACAAATTTCCCCGTTGTGGGATCAATAAAGTTTTTATCTTATCTCATAACCACAATCACATTCACAGACACACATTATATATCTATTGAACTTTATCGGTTTTATTATTTACTTTTACCACCTCACACAACAAATGTTCTATAGGGAACCCTGCATTATCCTTCAGAGTGAGACTGAGATATATATATATATGTGTGTGTGTGTGTGTGTATGTGTGTGTGTGTGTGTGTGTGTGTGTGTGTGTGTGTGTGTATATTGTTAGCGTGGCTCATGCTTTGATTAACCTATTAAAGGAGTGTTTAATGTTCTCTACCAGAACATAAAGGTTCGCTGGCAGCTGCAGAAAGACAACACATGTGGTCTTACTGAGTAGATCTCGTAGATGCCCTTGCGTCCCTCGTCACACTCTCGTCTGACCCAGTGACGGTTGAGGTAGGCACAGATCCCGTTGAGGACCTTACTGGAGAAGCGGTAGTCCTCCCACTGCTGGGTGTAGAACTTCAGCACACACTCGTCCATCAGGTCCTCGCCGTCCTGGAGCAGGAAGGAGGGGGCAGAAGGATTAATGCTGAGGAATCAGAGCGTTTCAGCTGCAGGGCTCTGAGGGGGACTCACCTTGAGCAGGCTGGTCAGGTAGTTCTTCAGGAACTCCTTGAGTCTCTTGTAGAGCTCCAGGCCCACGAACTGAGCACCGCCCGGAGTGGTGGACTTTTTGGAGGGCTTGGTGGGGGGCACGGAGCCCCGGCCCTGGCTGGACTGGTGGACGCTGGTACAGTAGTTATATACATGTCTGAGGGTGGGGGGGTTAAGGAACACTCACTCACACACACACACACACACACACACGTTAACACTTTACACAACATGAACACGTTTATTTATGTCTGATCCACCTGAGACTGGAGCTACAAACACAAATTCACTTGCCATTAACTCAAGTCCTTTGTATTTATGAGTCATATCCACATCATAGTAGAAGTCATCTTCGGGCTCTGTTTACCCAACATTCTCTGGGAGGAACAAGTGGCCAAAGCAGCAAAGAAGCTCCTTTTTTATTACTACACCAGGAATCAGGAGGTTCTCCTTGTCTAAAACTACTCCAATATTCATAAACATTTCAGGAAGACGCAGAAAATCTTCATGAACATCCTGTTCACATAAAACCCAAAGCCCACTTAAAATGAATAGTTTCTCTTGATTTATTATTTTATTCTATGAGGTTTACAGTAAAGCCCTAGATGAAGCGTGTTTCCTGTATTTCAGCTCATCACCTGAACACACGGTTGGAAACACAGGGTTTGGTCCACAGAAAGAAGTAGTGACGTCACATTTAAAGAGTGGACATGATTCTACAGGAAAAATCATCCTGTCATTGTTAAATGACAAATGTGCAGCGACATTGTTGTTATCACTGGTTTATGGACCAGTGGATGACACCCTGAGCCCCGTCACACATTATCAGTGTTTGATAAACCAAACTATTAAATAATCAACAGAAACAGGAGTTAGTTCCTGGGTTAAACCCTGAACTCACCAGCTCAGATTTGTACATAAACAGACAGAATATAAGGCTGCACAGATCATTGCAAACATTGATTGACATCTTACAGCTTTTATCAATTAACTGTTTCAATAACCAATGGATCAATCTCCTGTTGAAGTAATCGATAGTTGCAGATCTAGTGTAAAAAGTCGTGTAACAGCAGATCAACTTCTGTTCCCTTTACACCATCCTATGAACCCAACAACTAATCACTACTAGAATACCAGACCATCTGTTGGTCTCAGCTCTGACCGGACCGGACCAGACCGGACCAGACCAGACCGGACCAGACCGGACCAGACCAGACCAGACCACATTCACCACTAGAAGCGGATCTCACAGAGTTGTGGATACGTGTAGAGTTCCATGTAGCGTGACTTGGCCATGCTCTGCCGCGTGTACACCTGCTGGATTCCAGCCCGCAGGTCGTCCCAGATCTGGTCCAGGCCTATCTGTTTCAGTCCATGGGGGTTCTGGGTCCTGTTGGACGACATGGTGGAGCCCCTGTCCCGTCCCTGCCGAACACCGCCCTCCTGTCCTGTCCCCGCTGAGCGTTCTGCCCCCCCCGACGCCTCTCCTCGGGTCGTTTCCCCCGTCCCGTCAGAACCTGCTCAGGTCTGGGGCAGCGGGACCAGTTCAGGGAGTGGATTTCTGGATCGAGGCGGGATGCGGTCCCACTCTGACGCCTGGGTGGCGCTGGCGGCTCCACCTAACAGCGTTAGGTCCTCACCATGTGACCTGCAGAAAACAAAATTAAACCAAAAATAATGTTTTGATTACCGTATTTTCATGACTATAAGGTGCACATCAAAGTCCATTTTTTTCCAAAATGTGTGATGAGCCCTATGTATGTAGCAGTGCAGCAACTTCCAGTGGATTATAATGCATCATTTAGCGGGAATGTGTGTGTGTATTTATCTATGTGTGTGTGTGTATATATCTATGTGTGTGTGTGTATATTTATGTGTGTATATATATTTATGCGTGTGTATATATCTATGTGTGTGTATATATCTATGTGTATATATCTATGTGTATATATCTGTGTGTATATATCTGTGTGTATATATCTGTGTGTGTATATTAACCCTCCCCTATAGTTAGGTTCCTTGTGTGTGTGTGTTAAACACAGTAATGACACACAGAACTTAGACTGAGCCTTTTAGTATGGAGCCTTATGGTGGTGTAAATACAGTAGTTGATTTTGTCAGACAGTAAAATGGTGTTTGATAATTCAGAAATCAGCCTGAGGCATCAGTTCCTCCTCTGCTGTGGTCGTTATTATCCAGGTAGGTTAGAGGATTTACCTGTTAACACCTGGCTCTGACGTCACTGTAATGATGGATTAGTCCACTTCACGCCCCCAGCAGAGCCCAGCCTCTTCCTAACCACCACATTCACATATTATCATTAAACCTATCATCATCACGTTTAGTTCATGGCCACATTAAGACTCTGATCTAAACTGGACCGGACCAGTACACATATATTGACATTGACCTTCAGGTCTCTGCTGATTATTATGGTGAATTAATCCTCACTTAACAGAACAAGAGAATTGCAGCAAAATCACAATTCCAGCAACATGATGTCTGTTCTTGTCTATTAAGGCAATCAAACAAAATATTTATTTAACGATAAATCTGGAAAGATAATCAGTCATCGTTATCTCTACAGCCCTGAAAGATTCTTCTGACTTCACCTTTCTGTGCAGGAAAGGGACAGGAACAACTTTATAAGGTTTAGTTGGATGGATTGAACCCTTTAGTTCTTGGTTCCTGACGTAAAAAATGATTTTAACGTGAACTTTGGCCTTGTTTCATTAAATATTGGACATGTGAGGACCACCTTGTGGAAGTACAAACACACATAAAGCAGCAGAAACTGACGTGACACCAGGAATCAGTGTTAACAGGAGTTTGGTTCATCAGCAGCAGCGAGGCCGGATCATTAATGACGACTAACAGAACCAAAGCTGTAATTTCATCCTAGTGACAGGACAGACGACGATTGAAGAATGGTTTAACCAGGAGTTCAGTATCTGAGCAGCCTGATCCTACGTGAATAAATCACATTTGGAGGCTCAGTAGGTGTAATGAAGCTTCTTTGGATCAACAGTCACATCTTTAATCTGATCTAAATCAAGTGGCAGAGACTGAAGACAGAACATGTTGTTGAAAAGCTTCCTGTGGTGAATCTGTGATTTTGGGCTATACAAATGTGTGTAATAGGGAACCAATTACTTTATAAACTGAGCTGGAATCATAGGTTGTGGTCCCTTATTTTTAGAAAACCAAAGAAAAGCTTAAAAACGCTAATGTAAATGCCACCATACAAACTGCTTTAAACACATAGTTGTGCTTGTGGTATCCTACATTATTCACTATTCTTATTATTCTTTTTTGTGCGCTTTTATAGGTGTTTTTCCAGAGTTGAATGCAGTATCTGCAATGACTTATAGTCCAGCATCCCAGCTAACTGACAGTCTATGTGATTTCCAGCTAAAGTTGTGGTTGATTATTCACCTAAAACATGTTCTCGTGTCTCTACAGCTTCATGAGTTCTACCAGAGTGTTGTGATGTTCATTAATCTTCTCTGCCCATGTAAACCAGCCTGTTCACGTGCTGCTGCTATATTTAGAAGAACCGGGCCGGGCTGCTCGTCTCTGGACCCAGGTTCAGGAAACGGAGGGACCGGCTCTGTCTACTTCCTGGCTGCTGCACAATGACGTCTGACGTCTTAGCAGAGAACAGTGATGTGGTGGTGCCAGATCTGATGAATAACATCACTACAGAAGAAACTAAAAACTGACACTGACATGCATTTTCATTTTTAAACATGAACATAGGAAGCGTGTATATTTTCTGCTGAGTTGGTTTTCACAGTCAATGCAATAGGTACATGTTCATATTCAGTGTGTTTATGTTCAGTTTGATCAGAAACAGAAATGTGAAGTCAGTGAGCATCTTTCAAGAGATAAAATATTTACAGTTTTGATCAGTAAATGGTTTATAAGGCAGGAGATGACTACACCTGCTGATCAGTCAACAGGGCTGCAAATAATGGTTATTTTAGATTTGATTCATTTATTGATTAATCCAACCCTTTAGTACCAACCCAAAGATGTGGGTCAAATTGATTCAGTTTGGATAATGTTTCTTAAAACGACTCAATTTTTTTTCATTTCTGGCTCTTCAAGCAGCGTGATGAGCAACGTTGGTTAAAGAAGAAGAAATGAGGCAAAGAAAAAAGCCTGGACGTAGCGTTAGAGCGGATGAGGCCTTCATCAGTCCCTGAACTCACCACCCTCCCCCAAAACCAACCACACACACATCAAGTCTGCTGCCACAAATCTAGGTAGAGACAAAGTGGAATTTTTTTTTACTTTTTACCAAAACCAAAGAAAAGCTTAAAATGTAAGAGAGTATTGGATGTTGAACCCTATTTGATTTTCTCCAATGAAGTACTAAATATAAAACCCAAAACTCAGACATCGGTCCAATGTGCATCTGCTGGCATCTTCTCTGCGTCTCTGGAACATCACATCCTACGTCATATTTTAAGCCATAACTGAACCACTTTTTCTTTAAAAAAAGCTACAGAATTCATGGGTTCCAGAAGCTCTATATTCCTAAAAGTGTAAAAGCCAGTGAATGACGACATCTCTGAAGCAGTGCTCACGTCCTCTGCTCCAGTTTGTGCAAATAGAAACGTGATAGCACATTCACACTGTTTTTTTAAAGGCTGTTGGTGGACTGATTCTTTCAGCTGGTGGAGGATCAGACTACCAGTTGGTACCTGACGGACGCCGAGCCCGTCCCGGCCTTCTGCTTCAAACTCAGAAACGGCCCCACCTGAGGAGCTCTGGCAGTTGCCATGGCAACTGGGGCAGACAATACCTCTGAGCGGCCGCTGGACCACAGCAGGTAGAGTACTGGTCTGCTCTGGCTCCCTCTCTGGATCAGGTTTCAGATTCCCACAGACCAAAGATCCGATGTGCGAGTCGGACACAGAATCTGAACTAGAATCAGATCCACAGCTGTGGAGCAGGACTTGGAGACGTCGTGTTCTAGAAGGTTTGTTGCGAGACAGGAATCCAACAAACAAGCTGCAGCAAACATGTTTACTCCTTCACACACAAAAAGGTCAAAGGTCACGACTCAGGAAGAACTACATCCATCTAAGTCAGCAAATAGCTGCACTGGTCTGTTTAGACTTGATATCCAATGTAAAATCAGGAACAAAATGAGATGCTCCGATACTGATATTAAAAAGATCAGGTATGTGACCACATGTAAATAACGCCATTAAAAATCACTGAATTCACTTTCCAGTCACATTCAACCATCAAAACACCAAGGATTTGCCTCCAGTTACTTTACAGAATAAAATATTTGGATTAGATGCACCGTTTTAAAATATCTGGTGCATTTTTAAGTGCAAATATTCCAACATAGATGTGACTTAGGCATCCAGACGATAAGGAAAGAGGAAATATTAGCAAGATTTTAGGTTATATAGCCTGAAAATGTAAAAAAAAATGTGAAGAGACTCAGAGAGGGCAGAGAGGGGGAACTGGGACAGAATCCTGTTATTAAAAGCTTGGCTTCAGTTTCCAGCAGTGGCAAACAAATTAAAACAAATTGCACTCATTAGGATTTCCTAGTTCTTCTTCATTATAACATATTTATTCACATTAAATGAAGTGGCCCACGAAAGTAAGTTCCTCCCCAAGTTTACTGTCCAGAGTGTAATGAGGACCATTCTGATTTATAAAATTATCAAGATATTTCCACCATATGCAATACTTTATTTTTCTCTCCTTCTGTCCGTCTGCTTTGCTTACACTAAATGTACGGTGTGATGAAATAAAACGTAATGGAGAAGCAGTGTTTAGTTTTTATTCTCCATATATGTGAACAAACTCACAGAAAACTGAATTTCTGCAGCGACTCAGTTCTTTATCATAAAGGTTAAAGAGAAAATAATTTAGAAAAATAGTACGATAATAAAATTATATATGTGATGCCACCCACCTTCTACCCACTATGTTTGGCCTAGATAATACTGAGACATGACATGTTGGTTATCAGTCAGAGCCAACGATGAATAAATAAAGATTGACTAAATCTACTTCCTGTTTCACTCAGTATTTACCACAACTCAGGAACTACGTCGCCTTTAAAGTCTGTTCAGTGAGTGGGAGAAATACAGGAAGTTGTAAAGACAAAAAGTTATTAAGTTGTGTCTCACGTCTTCCATAGTAAATATTGTGATGTCACAAGCCCAGAATTAACCTAAAACTAATAATAGACAGAGATAGGGGTGTGTGTGTGTGTGTAGCCTGGTAAATCTGATTAACCTGGTCACTGTGTGTCCTGACCAGACTACTACTGATGCCCTGTATACACACACACGGGCACAAATACAAACGGACACACACACACTTGAGTATCTGCTGTCATTTCTGTATTTTACCAGTGTCTGAAGAAAAAAAAAAAGAAGAGTTTTGGCGACAAGCGACTGAGGGCGAATCCTAAAGCTGTGGTTGAATCACACTGATGACATGTTTGTAGTGTGTGTGTGTGTGTGTGTGTGTGTGTCGATCATGTGCAGGGTTCGTCAGCAAAAGGAGGACATTTCATTAGCGTAAGCAGCTTTGATTTCTGTTGTTGCTCTGCTCAGCAATCAGGAAAGCAGACTCTCAGTCCCTGAGATTGACTTTACCATCATCATCATCAATTCTCAGCAACTCCAACATAACGAGCAAAACTGTAGTTTTATATTTTAGAAATATGACATGTATGATAAAGCCTCATCATTCTATACAAACAGCAGGGTAACTGAAGCTATATCAAGGACTGTCAGCTGCTGGAATTAACATCATGTGCCACATTAGATCAATTCACATCTAGTCCCAATGAAGAGAAACGGAGATCCACACACGGGTGAATTCTGAATAGAAGACGGGTAAATTTGCTCTAAAGTTATTTCCCAGTATTCCAATATTTAAGAGAATCAATCAGTGACAATCAGCTCAATATTTCCATTACCGAGATTTGACTGAAGATTTTATGACCGTTTCTCTCTGAGCTTGCGTTACTGATTATAAGCCAAACTAAAAACATGATAGAACAAAGTGATGGTTTTTAATCAACTAAACTAAGACAGGCATTGGTGAAAAGCTTTGTTCTATTTGTGCAGCCTAAACTAGCAGGAACATATCAGTTACCGTACCTAAAACAGCTGATAGCCTTAAACACACTATACTCTGTCTAAGCAAAGGGAATTATCAATAAAATGACAAAAGCCTATAAGAGCAGAGGCTCTACACCATGTTAGTGACCACCCAATACTTATCATTTACTTCTATAATGAAGTGAGGAATAGACATTTAGGATGTCAGCGGTGAGTTGGTTTTTCACTCTGAAAAGTGAAACAGGTTCTAAACAGCCAACATCCTCCATCACTGGGTTAATTCACAGGAAACAAATGTTTTAATATATAATACACACAATGCAAGGGAGAGACTTCATACTTTATGAGGCCTCAAAAAATATATATGTAATATAACAGGTTCAAGTGTAACTAAAGTATTTGTACCAGATTGTTTTAATGATTAAGTTATATTTATGTCAATGTGCAGAACTAACTTTAATAGATATTTACTGCTGTGTCTGAGTAATATTTTAAGCAATGGCCTAATAAAAAAAACTATCATTTCCAGGAATGCTCCATTAATATTATAAACTTTTGGTAAGTGAAATTAACTTATTAACTTTAACCACCCATGTCAACTGATAGTGTTTGGATATGGATGTTATAATCAAGGGTTATTAAGGTTATATGAACTAGTGGTTGGGCGATAAGGGTGATTAATTAAAGGACGAGAATAAGACAAATTTGATGCAAAAAAAAAAGTTTACATCAACATTATTTAACATTATATCTGTCTACCACACTGTCTGTACTGCACTTAAATGAACACAGTTTTGGTGCATTTAACAACAGATAAAACATCTCCTTGATTCTAAGAGAATAAAATATGTCTACATTTACATTTAAATAAACACTCATTAGCATCTCTCTGCTTCCTAACCACAGTTAAACCACGGTGGAGGATTAGGTTGCAGCAGACACTTTGGGACCAAAACAGAAGTTCGTGTTCTCTACTAAACACTGTAGGATCCATGTCCTCTGGCCACTTCCCATTCATTGTCTATGTAGGACACCACACAATGCATTCTGGGAGCAACGCAATGCGTTGGAGATGAGAGTATCGCGTTGCTAAACGTCAGATATCGTCAGGATTAAATCAGACGAGCGTTAATCTGAACTGAAACTGACAATATTTCTGTCCAGGAAAGTAGAATTCTTCATTCAACGGGAACAAAAATAATCAAATGCAGACAAAATCCTAAATCTTGTTGAAAATCTATGACTTTTCACTTAAATTCTAACTTTTGACTGACTAATAGCAGTTATCGTGTTAAAATAAGAAAAATGAAAATAGTTTGATTTGATAGCAGGGATCCTGCACATTATCAACTAAGAATCTTAACATTTCTGGACTGTTTATATGTATAGGACATTACAACAACATTTTAATCAAAGTGCTTTACATGAGATATTAAAAACAAATAGAAACACTATTAAAACTGATGCCTGGTTTAACAGTTTGTATAATAGTTTACTTGTGGGTAACAAACTCCAACAGTTAATACGAGTGTTCATAAATTAAAGATTCTCATCATGTAACACAGCCTTCCTGATAATCAATACAGATGCTATGATGATTTTACTTATTCAAATCTACATTAACTTCCCTGTGTTTCCCATGTGTTTTTCCTCTTTGATTGTATGATACTATCCCTGATGTTTTGTTGTAAAGCACTTGGAGCTTCATCTCTGTATGAAACGTGATGTTTGATGATTCATAGTTTAGTTGATGGTTTAATTTTGGGTTACAAACTGCCAGAATACAAAACAAACAATACTCTCCTCCTCTCAACAGAGGGGTAATGATTATTCATTGGAAAGACAGTGATCAAATGCAGACACGATCTTGACGTTTCTCCCGTACACACCTTGAAAAAATAAAATGATAAATACTGATCTTCCGACTCTGATAATCATATTCAGGGAGTGGAGCCTTGTCAGGTTAAATCACATCCTTCCCTCCGATCTGTTGCCGTTTAACGAGCAGCTGTAGCGGCGTCACCTGAATAAACGGCTCTGGAATCATTTTACAAAACAACACAAAGCTTCATGTTGCCAACATTTGATGAGATTATCCTCCGCTGATCTGCGAGCGGAGTCAAACACAGCTACGCAACACTGCTAGCGCTGCTAGCTGCCCGGGCTAGCCAGGCTAGCTCGCCAGTGCGTTGCGGTTAGCTCGGCCAGACTCGCTTTTTATTCAAAGTCAGCGTCTGCCGTCACGATTTTTATTCGTTTAGATCCAGTTGCGCTGTTAAGAGTCTGTCTAGAGATAAGAGCTGTGTGAACCGAGCTGACCGCAGTGGCCGGGGCAGACCAACAGCCTGCGGTGCAAAATGGCAGCCTAGCTTCGCTCTGCTCAATAATGAGTCAGGAAAACAGTTGACGCTAGCCGTTAGCTTTAGCCTGCTAGCTGTTACCTAGCGGGCTAACTGTTAGCCGCTCCAGGTTGTCATAAAGAAAAGAGCGCCGCTAGCCTCCGCTCACGACCCCAAAACGTCTCCTTACCATTCTCAGGCCGTGGTTGTCACCGTCTGGTCGTGTTGTGTCGGTGTTCGAGTCCAGAAGCTTGCTCCGTCTCTCTCCGGGTGTTTGCGGTCCGCTGCTAACTGCGACCGCTCGGCTGCGTCCGCACAAAGATCAGCTCTCAGCGACGGATCATGACGCCTTCAGGCGCCGTGGGAAACGCGAGATTCAGCACCAGGCGAAACAAATAAAGTCATACGCAGCATAAATAAACCTGGAAATGTTCCGGGTTACAGATACATGAAATAGGTGATTATCATTACATTTAATTTACAGTTATTTCTTAACGTGTCTAACTGTTATGCGGCGTAAGTAGAAGTAGAAATACTGGTAAACTGTCAAAAATAATTAATTACAAATAGAAATTATGAATTCAACATTTCACGTCAGTAAAATTACATTAGTAGTTACATTAAACCGTAAAAAATATTTCATCTATTCACTTGGGGACAGACAAACAACGATCCACAAAAAAAACAATCAACAGTCAACACAAGATGCATCTTCTATTTTTTTTTGTTTACACACGAATCCTGGTTGACCCACAGTGACCTCACCATGGCACCCAGCATGCTGCTTCACACTCACTGCAGGAAGGAGAAAACTGTCCTTCAGACTTTCTAAAGTAATTCTACTATAGACACTAACTCCTAACACACAGTTTTACACCATATGGTCCAGGAAAGCGTTTGGCTGATATCCACAAACAAGTAAACCTCTTCGTCGTCTCCAGACCACTAAGACGCATGTGGAGGTGACGCATGTTTTCCAGGTTTGCTGATCTGTGGACACACAAACACCTGCAGGATGCAGCATGTTTTAATTATTTTTTTACTTTATACAGTAAATTCTTCTGTTTTTACATGAAGACCACAGTATGTCCAATTTGGGTGTAAATCAGTGATTCTCACATAGTTGGGCGAGGCTCCGTCATGTGTGCAGGGAGCATACAGCACAGAGTATGAGTATGAAGTGTAGACACCAAGTGACACCATGAAAACATATTTAACAGCGATGAGAAGACAGGCGGAGAGAGACGGAGATAAAGAGACAAACGAAAGTCTCCCAAAGCTAAGACGAGGAAATATGACGAAGCGTCTGTAGCGCTTGGTTCACTGTGAAAGACCGGTGTGTTACTGAGTCTGAAATGTTGGAGACAGAGACATTAAAGACATTACACCACAATCACTGATAAGACCATTATGTAGTTTTATTTTTCAGTATCATATGGTTTGACATGGTCAGTCAAAAGATGTTTAATTAAGGATTTAATTTTATATTTTAATTTCAGATGCACTTTAAATCTTTTCTGTACTCGCGCGTGATGTTTTCTTCTTCCATGGGGGGGACAGAAAATAATAGAGAAGCACTGGTTTAGACCAACTAGTCTGCATAAATACAAAAAAACATAATAATGAGGTTTTATCTTTTATGAAGATTATAAATGAAGGTTATAAGTAAGAGTTTGTTGTAGTATAAGATTCACTACGTACACCAACGTACTAATACAGAATCTTGTTTTTTGTATAAACAGCTCATCAGCCTTTTGATTTCTCAACCTCAGTGATTTTTTTCATATCAATAAGTCAAAGTTCTGTTTTTGTTTTCAGTGACAAACCCTGGTCTGAAGTACGTGAATGACTCAAACCAGAAAAAACCATCAGCTCAGAGTTCTTTGTTCGGTCCGTTTGGAACCAGAACGTCAAGCTGCTGGATCCCTGTTTGACTGGGATGTAAGAACACCAGACTGGGTTTAGTAACTGCTCAGACGGATGATGCAGCAGGTTTCATCCTTTACTGCTGCAGCTTTAGTTAAGTTTCTCATGACTTTATTCAGTTCATTCAGAACTCATCCTGAAGCTGATTTAAACAGCTGAGTCCAGGCTTTTCATGCAGAAAAAGGAATTCTTGTGTTTTAGTATTTAACTCATGAACTCCAAAAATAACCAGGAACTTTGTTACTGAATGAATCTTTTGCCCATTTCCATCATAAGGCTATAAACGTATACTTTCATTTACTTTATTCCTGCACAGATTGTGTACTCATACCTTAGTTTATCAGTGGTTAGAACAAAAGTTCCTGTCCCCTAAATCAAATAACAAGATTCATTAAAACAAAAAAAGGAAGGAACCTCATGTAGGACAGAATTATAAGGATTTGATATTAATTCATAAGGATTTATAGAAGGGAAGGACGATCCAGGACAGAACACCACCAGAACCTGGTCCAACAGTGTGAGACCGAGGTCAGTTTAGTTCAGGAACCACATACAGAGCAATGTCATCTCAGGTTGAGCTGCACCAGTAGAAATGTTCAGAATTCACAAATTAATACAACTAATTAACCTTCAATTTACAAAAGAGAAGTTTTAACATAAGAAAAAAAGTGAAATTTCAACAATACAATGTCTCAATTATTCCACATTCAGCCATTCTCCTGTTAAATTACAATTCAAAACACTTAGTGATTTGTTTTACTTTTTTCAGCAGCAGGTAAAGTTACGAATCAAAATGCACGGACCAGAAGACGCAGAGTCCACGTTCTGGTTTAAAGACCTAAAGGCTGCTTACAACCAGGCAGGAGCAGGGACGTTTGTCTGCTAGGATCCTGAATAAGAGTCTAGTTACCGTATTTTCACGACTATAAGGCGCACATTAAAGTCTGATATTTTCTACAAAATGTGCGGTGAGCCCTATGTATGTGTAGGAGGAGGTGTGCTCCAGAGAACTGAACTCCAGAGAGATGATGTGACTCGGATCCTCAGACACAGGATCACATGTAACAGATCATCACAGAGCAGCATGCTGCAGACAGACAGGAGAAGTATTACACTCTATGACACCAGGCTAGTAAAGAGCTGCAGAACATCGTAGTTTATGCACAAACGCTTTGGAACGCTTACAGTTTAGTGTAATTTAACATGAATGATTGTAATGATGGAGGTGGAGACGTCAGCTCATCAGGACGTGAGTCTGCTCCTTCGTCTGAAAACACAAAAAACACAGTTGAATGTGTCAGAAACATCCAGAGGAAGCAGATGCTACTTGTGCTATTTAAAACACAACTTTATTCTTTATTCTATTGGCTTCTATCCAGCTTCACGTGTCACTTCTAGAGAAATAAAGATCCAGAAACGTTTCATGTGGCAGAAGAACGCCGTCTGCTGGTGATTTAAGAGAATACGTTTATCAATAAGTGAAAAAGAAAATTTAAATGAGGTTAATTCTGACGTGACATGTTAGCTAAATATTTTACTTTAATGAAACAGGTTGCTATCGGCATTGACATAAATAGGACATTTCTGTGTATTTTAAAACGTTAAACTTCTTGTAAACTCTCACACAGCTGGTCTGTACATGACGGTTCACACCTGTTGCTGTTTTCTTGGGGTTCGCATCACTTCCTGTTGCTGCTTCAGCCGAACTTCCTCCAGACTCATGCAGCCACCTGTCTCACACACACACACACACACACACACACGATTGTTCTTGGAAATGCAGATGATTTACATGAATGTTTCTGTTCCTCCTTCTTCTTCAGGCTGATAAACACACTGGCAGATACAAATACTTCATAATTGTATATTTTAATAAAACATATGAGCATTAACATCCTGGAGGAATACGACATGTCTGATCAGTCTCACAGTTTTCATGACCACAAACACTGTTATAGAATGTATAAATAAATATGTGAGGTTACAGTTCATTAAAAAGAGATTTGCTATAAACCAAACTACTGATTTTTTTTACTGTTATTGTCTTACTGCAAACTGAATGATGCGGAGTTCATTGTGTTTAAAATTATTTTGTGAGTTTAACATCCTGTAAAACAAAGTACATGACATGGTGATATAATGTCTCCACGGTGGACATGTATGACTGATATATTTATACAAAACAGTAGGAACGTTTATTACAAGCATAGTAACAACACTAAAGGAGGAATATGTTCTAAACATGAAAGTACCAGTTAAATGAAGTCACTACTAGATAATAATATATATATATATATAAAATAATAAATATAAAGCAAACATGGGCATTAATTAATAAATCACATCCCTATACACATGGATTATTGAGTGTGTGTGTGTGTGTGTGTGTGTGTGTGTGAGTGTGTGTGTGTGTGTGTCTCACCAACACTGCTGGGGTTAACACACACATACATCGTGGCTCTACTCAGTCTCAGCTCCGCCAGAGCGGCGAGCTCCGCCTCCGCCTCTGTTCAGCCAATCACAGGACAGACCACGTGTTTTGTGAGTTTGTTTGGATCAGAACGCAGCAACCAACCAGACGTGCGGACTCACTTCTCTGGATGTCCCGTCTCTTCTGGGGGTCCGGGGGGATCACAGTAAACGCTGCGTGGCTGAAACACAAAGACTTTTATTTTGGTTGACTACTTCCTGCTGCATGAGAACAGTCTATCAACCTGGGTCTGACTTTTGAGCTGAGTCTGACTGAACGTGTGACCGGGGTCACGTGTGTTGCGTGTTCTCTCTGACACGGAGCGCCAGCGGGAGGCGGTGCGTTGGGATTAATCAGCCAGGACAGATGGTCAGAGACAGCAAACACCAGGACAACCTGTCAACCAGTAAACGCTTCACCCTGACGTCTAGAAACCAATATGAGGATCAGCAGATTGAATTCAGCATCAACTTCCTGTTTGTTGTTTGTTTGTTTGTTTGTTTGTTTGTTTGTGTTCCTACGCTGTTTCTGCTGTGGTGACGTTACAACGTGAGACTGTGTGTTGGCTTCAGATCTGGAGTTGAGTGGATTTTTGTGGATTATTCCACCTGCCGTCACCTGTACCTGAGAGACAGGTGTCAGGAAGCTGAGGTCAGCTGACCAGCTGTTTTAACACCACATCACAGCAGCCCCCAACATCTGTAAGAACACGATGTCAGCACATCTGTGTGATGTTCTCTGTCTGAAACAAGATCAGGACGATACGTCTGGACAGAGTTCTGACCCGCAGGAGCCACTAGGAGATTACATGAGGGAATACTGCTCTATCTGACATGGACTGGCAGGAAGTGACATCATCACTTCCTGTTTTCCAGTCCTTCATTCTGTAGCAACAATAAAACGGATAAACAGACCAGAGATGTTCTCCCAGTCCATTTCATTATTGAAACGATTAATCGATTAGTTGTTGGGTTTATGAAATGATATAAAATGGTCTAATGTCCACAACCCAAAGATCATCAGTTTACTATTATAGAAGAATAAAGAAACCAGGAAATAATAAGAGAACAGAAGCTGGGACCAGAGAATTTGGACATTTTATGATTAAAATAAAAGGTAGTTGGGAGGTTTTCCTCCTGGTTTAAACGTTAACATTCAGGTTTATCACCGTGTGTTCAGCACGTGTCCTAACGTTAATCCTCATTAATAAAACCAGTCACGTGTTTCTCACCTCCGGTTCGGACTCTTCGTCTCTCGCGACCTGAACCCGGCGGCAGCGTCTGTTTTCAGGCTCGCGGGTCCCTTCGGCTGGTCCGGGTCGGTTCCGGGTCCGGCAGCGCTGGACCTGGACCTCCGGGCCCCGGCGGCCCCGTCCCCCCGGCCCCGCGGAGCCCGCCTCGGGCAGCTCGCCGCGCGGCCTCTCCGCACCGCGGCGGGCGCGTGGAGCCCCGCCGCCGGCGGGCCGCGGGGCCGCGGGGGGCCGGGTCTGGTTCTCCCGGTCCCGGTCCTCGTGGTCGGCTCCGCCGGTTTGGACGTGATGACCTTTGTTGTGACCTTTGTTGTGACCTTTGTTGCTGGGAGACTCACTTTCTGCGTCATCTCCTCCTCCACAATAAAAGCACCGCTGTAGCTGTGGACGCTCCGGGAGCGGAGACGTGTTGCTATGGAGCTGTCTCCCTAGCAACGCGTTGTCAAGTCACAGTGAGGCGGGACTGACCCTTCAAAATAAAAGTCTAATGAGCTTTGTGAAAGAAAAACAACATGGGAATAAAACGCAAAAAGAATTATTTTTATTTTTTTATTAACATGTTTTCAAAGAAATGTTATCATTCAATATCAGATAAATATATCAGATAAATCTAATGTACTGTATGATATGAAATATATTATAATGACTGATGAGTTTTGGCATGAACTCAAGCAAGCGAAGTACGCCACTACTAGATTAACATAAATTTAAAGTACTTCTACTTGATTGCTTTCAATTGTGTTTTTACTACATTAATTGGAGAGCTATAATTTACAGAGAATGATTTTATACCTAAACGTGTTGTTTATTCATATTAATGCATCAGCGAAGATAATAATAATAAGACAAGACTAAGAGGAGCCTTTCTTCTGTAAAATTAGCAGCTTGATACTTGACTTATTGATGTTTTACAGTGTACTGAAGTGAATGAATGAATGAGTTTATTTGTCATTACAAGTTACACTGAGAACAAGAAATGCTGCTTCAGACAGAATTTGAATAACAAAAAACACCACAATACAAACACAAAGAAACACAACAAGGGTTAAAAAGGAGGCAGCTTAGTGTGCTTGTGTTTTCATACAGTCTAATCGGATTCTTTCCTCATTCACATGATGACAGGAACTGTGCTGGGATCAGCCTGAGGCCAGCGGCCTGTTCTACCTGCTGCACACACACACACACACAAACCGGTTCCACGCTGTGTTTACAGCAGCTATTGCTGCTATTTCTTCAAGTTGCTGTGTGTGAATCATAAACTAAATAATATGTGAGCAGGCCTGGATAACAACAGACATGGATTTTATAGAAACTCTCATCATCCTCCCAAGTATTCTGGTGCAATATAGTTTATTCTATTTCTGTACATAATGAAAATACTGTGTGAATGAAGGGTTGTTTTATTCATTCTTTTTTTTTTAAGTTTTCCTAATCTATACATAAATTTCATGCTTGCACTTCTTTTTTTTCTTACTAGTTTTTTATATGCTGCTGTAAGTAGTTTATATTATTTTATTCACCTGAAAAAAAAAAACTTTTATTTTGAAGCCAAAGCAGGCCTGGCTTCCGGATGACGCAGCAGTTGTTGACAGTCTGTTTACCCAATGGCAGCAGATCAAGAGACTAATGACACTACTCAGATTATACACCATGCTTGTTGTGGTTCAATAAAAACTTTATTTCTATAACTGAAGACAGACAAATATCATCTACTAATCAAGTCCATGCTATGTCTGATATGGTATATGATGCTAGTCATGTGGTGTTATGATATGCTATTAATGTGGCATAGAATAGGATTACAGAGCTTTTGCATGAGTACAAGCAGTCAAACCATAGAACTACACCAGACCACATACGTTGAAGTTCCTCTACTGTACTTGATTACTTTTAATCTATGATAAACTAAGTTATACTACATTTAGTATAGACCTGTAATTTACAGATCACGATTTTATATGTGTGTGTTTGTCTGTGTGTGTATGTGTGTGTGTGTGTGTGTGTGTGTGTGCAGCTCCTCGGTCCTCCTGATCAGTGTGTGTGTGTGTGTGTGTGTGTGTGTGGTGTGTGTGTGCAGTCCTCGGTCCTCCTGATCAGTGTGTGTGTGTGTGTGTGTGTGTGTGTTTGTCTGTGTGTGTATGTGTGTGTGTTTGTCTGTGTGTGTATGTGTGTGTGTGTGTGTGTGTGCAGCTCCTCGGTCCTCCTGATCAGTGTGTGTGTGTGTGTGTGTGTGTGTGTGTGTGCAGCTCCTCGGTCCTCCTGATCAGTGTGTGTGTGTGTGTGCAGCTCCTCGGTCCTCCTGATCAGTGTGTGTGTGTGTGTGTGTGTGCAGCTCCTCGGTCCTCCTGATCAGTGTGTGTGTGTGTGTGTGTGTGTGTGTGTGTGTGTGCAGCTCCTCGGTCCTCCTGATCAGTGTGTGTGTTTGTGTGTGTGTGTGTGTGTGTGTGTGTGTGTGCAGCTCCTCGGTCCTCCTGATCAGTGTGTGTGTGTGTGTGTGTGTGCGTGTGTGTGTGTGTGTGTGTGTGTGCAGCTCCTCGGTCCTCCTGATCAGTGTGTGTGTGTGTGTGTGTGTGTGTGTTTGTGTGTGTGTGTGTGTGTGTGTGTGTGTGTGTGTGTGTGCAGCTCCTCGGTCCTCCTGATCAGTGTGTGTGTGTGTGTGTGTGTGTGTGTGTGTGCAGCTCCTCGGTCCTCCTGATCAGTGTATGTGTGTGTGTGCAGCTCCTCGGTCCTCCTGATCAGTGTGTGTGTGTGTGTGTGTGTGCGTGTGTGTGTGTGTGTGTGTGCAGCTCCTCGGTCCTCCTGATCAGTGTGTGTGTGTGTGTGTGTGTGTGTGTGTTTGTGTGTGTGTGTGTGTGTGTGTGTGTGTGTGTGCAGCTCCTCGGTCCTCCTGATCAGTGTGTGTGTGTGTGTGTGTGTGTGTGTGTGTGTGTGCAGCTCCTCGGTCCTCCTGATCAGTGTGTGGTGCTGTCTCCTCTCCTTCTCGGTAGAATCCGCCTCCATCGCGTCCCTCCAGCAGCGGACTGACCAGGCCCTGCAGCCGCCAGACAGTGGCCCCGCGCCGGGGCTGATTCCCACCCGGACCCCGCAGGTGTGACGGCGGCGGGACAGCGGAGAGCTGCGGGGAGCCGCCCCGCTCTGGATGCGGGATTCACGACCGGCTCCGCGGGAAAACCCCGGGATGTGATGAAAGCAGAAACAAAGTGCGACACACACACACGAGCCCATGCACATCACGCACGGGCCTGTGTTGCACCGCAACTTTGCGTCCCCCCCGCCCCCCGCTCTGCAGGGGCTGAGGACAGATAATCGGAGGTGAAGCGGGTATTGTCTGGGGTGCGTGACGCGCAACTTCACGGCGGCTGCTGCGCTGTCAGACGAGGAAGTGAAGCTTCACGCCCATTTCAGCCCGTCGACCCCGCACCAGGAGCCCGGAGCCGCACATCACACGAACCCGCAACACACTTCACACAACATGCGTTCTCCCCCGGAGGGAGGACGCGGGGAATAACCCGCAGGACGACGCGGATCTCGGCAGGTAGGCGCGCGGGGGCTTCACGCACCGAGTGATCGGAGACCTGTGAAGGCCTGGCTCCATCTTCTTCTTCTCCTGTTTGTTGATGGTCACATGCGTGATCTCTGGCCTCGCTGTCACCGGGACCGTGCGGGATGCGGGCCAGATGTCAGCATCTGGCCGCCGTGCGTGGCGTCGCACCTGCTTGCGTGGTGCTGGTGCGTGAATTCAGCGGGGTTCGGGCTGCGGGGGCTTCTGACGTGGTTCTGACCCACATTCCCCCGCAGCCTCGGTGTGCGGGAGGTTCCCGGTCCAGACTCGTCCTCTCCGGATCCCCGGTGGGACCCCTGGAGGTCCCCGGGCCACACGTTGGCTCCAGGACTCATTTCCTGTTGATTACGAGTTTATAACAGAAATTAGAGCAGCAACATGAGATCCACATCTGAGCATTACAGAGAGCACACACACACACACACACACACACACACACACACCTGCTTCATCACTATGTTAATATCAGCAGCAGGCCTCATGTTACACTCAGAGAGTAAGAACACATTACTGAGTATCAGAAGGAGAATGTCCTGGTTTCATCTCTGACTGATACTTCCTGATTATTTATGATCCGTTTCAGGTTTGGACTTTTCCTCTAGTGTTTCTGTGGGGTTTAAACCATGTGAGGAGTTCAGAGGGAGCAGGCTGTTTGTTGCAGCTGTTACGTCTCACGTTTAATCATAAACACGTGAAGCGTAAAGCGACTAAACGTCGAGGCTGAAACCACCGGTTTCGTCTCCGTCTGAAGTTGTAAAAGTCTCTGATATTATCACCGAGGAGGAACCAGAGCTGCAGGAAGATGGACTGAAGCACATTCAATACTCATGTACAGTACAGGGACGGTGCTGAGTAAACGTACACAACGGTTTACTGCTTTCTGAGCTTTCAGGCGACACATCATCACTTTGTTGTGTCTGACAAAACGTCCAAAACTACAAAATGTAAAAACCGATGACAGCAGCAAACAGTTCATCGTTTGTGGAGCTGAAAGCTGCAAACATTCAGTTTTATTGTAGTGATGGAGCAGGAAATAATCAGAACCTTTAATACAGTAGAATAATTCGCTGTTCACGAAGGTGAAATGTTATCTGAACATTTTCGTGGAACAGACAAAACAAGCAAATCGTATAAAGTATTAACGGTCACTGCTTTTAGTAATTGCCAAATTAATAACTTACTATTATTATTATTAGTTATTGAAGCAGAATAATAGTCATATATTTATATGAATGTTGGTGTTCGGGTGATAACAACATACATTTTTCAGTTTGAAGCTTCTCTTTGTTCAGTTTTTAGTTTTTTTTTGCAATAATCTGAATAATTCTGCTTTAGCTGCTGCAAACAGACATAAGAATAAACAGAATCATCCTGAGTCACATAGTGTTGTAACATCACTATAAACTGAACAGAGAACGTTATGAACTCCTGATGATGACAGAAGAAAGGAGGAGAAGCTGCAAAAAGGATCAGAAAACATAAATAAATGAATATTTGAGCCTCCATCAGGTAGAAAACACCAAACATGTCCAGCTCCTGGACATTAGTCAATTCTCTATGTTTGGACTTTGGACAAAAAAAGCAAACAGACAATTGATGGAAACTGGTGACAGGCAGTTTGTGAACAGACCCAATAATCAAGAAACAGGAAAGTGTCAAATAAATAATAGAACAAAGAAAAAAGAAAGAATTAGTAGAAACAAGTACAATATATTTAAAAAGCAGCACATAGCAAGAACGTGTCTGTTAACAACAGAATATGTTGTTAGATATAAAAGACTCAACATGATTATTGATAGTCTATAGCTGATATCATCAATAATAGTGATTATTGATGGTCTATAGCTGATATTATCAATAATAGTGATTATTGATAGTCTATAGCTGATATTATCATCAATAGTGATTATTGATAGTCTATAGCTGATATTATCAATAATAGTGATTATTGATAGTCTATAGCTGATATTATCAATAATAGTGATTATTGATAGTCTATAGCTGATATTATCAATAATAGTGATTATTGATAGTCTATAGCTGATATTATCAATAATAGTGATTATTGATAGTCTATAGCTGATATTATCAATAATAGTGATTATTGATAGTCTATAGCTGATATTATCAATAATAGTGATTATTGATAGTCTATAGCTGATATTATCATCAATGGTGATTATTGATAGTCTATAGCTGATATTATCATCAATAGTGATTATTGATAGTCTATAGCTGATATTATCATCAATAGTGATTATTGATAGTCTATAGCTGATATTATCATCAATGGTGATTATTGATAGTCTATAGCTGATATTATCATCAATAGTGATTATTGATAGTCTATAGCTGATATTATCATCAATAGTGATTATTGATAGTCTATAGCTGATATTATCATCAATAGTGATTATTGATAGTCTATAGATGATATTATCAATACTAGTGATTATTGATAGTCTATAGATGATATTATCAATAATAGTGATTATTGATAGTCTATAGCTGATATTATCAATAATAGTGATTATTAATAGTCTATAGCTGATGTAATCAATAATAGTGATTATTGATAGTCTATAGCTGATATTATCATCAATGGTGATTATTGATAGTCTATAGCTGATATTATCATCAATAGTGATTATTGATAGTCTATAGCTGATATTATCATCAATAGTGATTATTGATAGTCTATAGCTGATATTATCAATAATAGTGATTATCGATAGTCTATAGATGATATTATCAATAATAGTGATTATCGATAGTCTATAGATGATATTATCAATAATAGTGATTATTGATAGTCTATAGATGATATTATCAATAATAGTGATTATTGATAGTCTATAGCTGATATTATCAATACTAGTGATTATTGATAGTCTATAGATGATATTATCAATAATAGTGATTATTGATAGTCTATAGATGATATTATCAATAATAGTGATTATTGATAGTCTATAGCTGATATCATCATCAATAGTGATTATTGATCATCTATAGCTGATATTATCATCAATACTGATTATTGATAGTCTATAGCTGATATTATCATCAATAGTGATTATTGATAGTCTATAGCTGATATTATCAATAATAGTGATTATTGATAGTCTATAGCTGATATCATCATCAATAGTGATTATTGATAGTCTATAGCTGATATTATCATCAATAGTGATTATTGATAGTCTATAGATGATATTATCAATACTAGTGATTATTGATAGTCTATAGATGATATTATCAATAATAGTGATTATTGATAGTCTATAGCTGATATTATCAATAATAGTGATTATTGATAGTCTATAGCTGATATTATCATCAATAGTGATTATTGATAGTCTATAGCTGATATTATCAATAATAGTGATTATTGATAGTCTATAGCTGATATCATCATCAATAGTGATTATTGATAGTCTATAGCTGATATTATCAATAATAATGATTATTGATAGTCTATAGCTGATATTATCATCAATAGTGATTATTGATAGTCTATAGCTGATATTATCATCAATAGTGATTATTGATAGTCTATAACTGATATTATCATCAATAGTGATTATTGATAGTCTATAGCTGATATTATCATCAATAGTGATTATTGATAGTCTATAACTGATATTATCATCAATAGTGATTATTGATAGTCTATAGCTGATGTTATCATCAATAGTGATTATTGATAGTCTGTAGCTGATATTATCATCAATAGTGATTATTGATAGTCTATAGCTGATATTATCAATAATAGTGATTATTGATAGTCTATAGCTGATATTATCATCAATAGTGATTATTGATAGTCTATAGCTGATATTATCATCAATAGTGATTATTGATAGTCTATAGCTGATATTATCATCAATAGTGATTATTGATAGTCTATAGCTGATATTATCATCAATAGTGATTATTGATAGTCTATAGCTGATATTATCATCAATAGTGATTATTGATAGTCTATAGCTGATATTATCATCAATAGTGATTATTGATAGTCTATAGCTGATATTATCAATAATAGTGATTATTGATAGTCTATAGCTGATATTATCATCAATAGTGATTATTGATAGTCTATAGCTGATATCATCATCAATAGTGATTATTGATAGTCTATAGCTGATATTATCATCAATAGTGATTATTGATAGTCTATAGCTGATGTTATCATCAATAGTGATTATTTATAGTCTATAGCTGATATTATCATCAATAGTGATTATTGATAGTCTATAGCTGATATTATCATCAATAGTGATTATTGATAGTCTATAGCTGATATCATCATCAATAGTGATTATTGATAGTCTATAGCTGATATTATCATTTTTATTGATATTATATATTGATTATTGTTTTCCCCAACATAAACTGAACTTCCCCCTCTGGTGATATGTTTTATTTATAATAACCATCAGTAGATTAATAGATAATGACAATAATCCTTCATTTAATGCACATTGTTGTCTGACTAACAGCTGATAACATGACACTGTTATCAGCTGTTTCTGAACAAGATTCTCAAACTCTTCATGATGAAGAAACCTGCGTTTATTCATCAGTTTATGTTAAATGAGGCCACAGAGGGAAGATATGTCCAGACACGGTATTGTTGGTTTGACTCAAACTGGAGACGACAACAAGCAAAATATAGAAAATCAGTAGCAAATATGAAGTTCTACAGACGGCGAAGCACCTTTAGGTCTATTAGACAGGTTTCTCATGTTTTCCCTGTGTGGCTCTGATCCAACGATCCAGCGTGTCAGCCGCTTCCTAAAACACTGAAAGTACATTCTGTTGTTTTACACATTCATATTTGTCACAGATCTTCTGATAAAATCATTGCAGTTTTTCAAAGAAAAAAAGCATATTTATCATGTCTTTTTTATTCTGGAATTATTTATTCCATAAAAAAGCTTCCCGAAAATCATCCAGAAAACATCAGTTCATTTCTCAGCATGGAGGTCTATCACAGCTTCCTGTTTCCCTGCTGCTGCCATTAAATATTTGTGGGGAAATAATGAATCCTGGTGGAAACATATTGGGTCTAAAAATACTGGATTTAGCTTTGCAGGCCCCAAAATTCCCAGAAAACAGCCCACCAAACACGGGCAGATGGCCGACATCTGAGACGAGGCTTCTATTTCCCACGTTAAAAATCTGTGGATCTTTGTTTCTCACTGGTTCAGGATCATGTTCCTGTAGGAAACGTCGCTGTAACGAACACATCATCATCTGTGGGGAACAGGCCTCATTCATGTCCCCAGACGGTGGATCCTACAACTTTGTTGGCTCTTCAGTTCTTCTGTTGAACATCTGTTGGTTCCCACAGATTCATGGTTACCAGAGAGTGAACCGTAGCAACCCCCCCCCCAAGGAACCTCTATAGCAGCTTCATCTCAGCTTGATTCATGTTCCTGATGCACCAACAGAACCTTTTGGACTGAAATGTTTCTGATGAGTGATTATCCATAGAGAAAGTTGGTAAATATTTCACTGATAATTCTATTCTGGAATTATCCTTCTTTAACATGTTTGTAGTTGTTTTTCTGAATGAACGGTGCTGTACAGAAGTTTGTTATAATAACCCCCCCCCCCCCCCCTCTGTGTCTCAGTGCTAAAGCTAAAAGGATGGACAGGGAGCCGGTCCAGCAGAGCCAATCAGAACACGGCGAGGCCACCAATGGCGCCAGCCCTCAGACCCCCGCCCCTGGCCCGGACCCCCCTGCCCCTGTGACCCCCACCCCGCCCCGGCTCACCCCCAACCCGATGCTCCTGGACTCGGGGGCGCCCACGCCGACGCCCACCACCTCCTCCCCTCCTCCCCCCCTCACCCCCGCCCCCTCCGTCTCCGCGGCCCACGTCCCAAAGGTAGCGGCGGCCGCCGTGGGGGGGGGAGCCCCCCCCCACATCCTGGTCCCCGCACCCCCAAAGCTCACCTCCACCGCCAGCCCCGCCCTCCGCACGTACTCCCGCCCCATTCTCCCCTCAACAGTCGTCTCCAAAACCACAACTCAGACCTGCCCCCCCTCCTCCTGCCCCCCCTCCCCCGCTGTAGCCACCACCTCCTCGCCCCTCCTCTCTTCTTCTACAACTCACATCAACGCAACCATGTCAACCAAGACCTCCACCAACCTGACCAATGGGAACACAAGGCCCGTCTCCACGGCGACCTCCACACCAATCACGCCCTTTCATACTCCGGCCAGTCCACCTGGCAGACAGGTGAGATCCTGCTCTGACCGTCATTTTTCAGTTTGGTTCGAAAACCTTTATTTTCTAAGACTAGATTATTTTTTAGCATCTCGAGATTTAATTAATATCACTATTAAAGACAAATAGATTTATTTCAGGTGTCTGAGCAGCAGATATTGAATATTTGTGGGAAATTAAGACTTGTAGATTCCTGGTTGAATGATTTATCTTGTTAAAACATAGGACTGGTATAGTGTGTTGGCTTAGCTGCACAGTACAAAACATAGATAATTAATTAACTGACTATCTGTGATTAATTGTTCGTGTCAGTTTTTAAAGACATGATGTGCAAGATATTTGTGCGAGTTTTGCAGATGTCAAGACAAAGATTAAAGAAACCACAAAATATTCTCATTTAAGAACGTACAACCAGACAATTTTTCTTTTCTTATTAAGAAAGACTCAAAAGAATTTCTAGATGAGTTGGCAGCTATTTCTTAAATTTTATTCCTAAATGAGGTAAAGTAGTCTGACGTGTCCGCAGTGGCGGCTGCTGTGTTTCTGACTGTTTGGGGTTACAGTTTCCTCTGTTTGCTTTCATCTGTCACATCCGTAGCTTTAGGTGTTTGTTTGCTTAGAGACATTTCTCTGAACTGAACCCTCACGAAGGCAAACAGAGCAGGCGTTGCTGCACTCGTCTCATTAAACAGTTTCTCACACGCCATTAAGGGTGCTTCAAACTTTTCACCAGTTTCCACAGGTGATTACGATGAAAATGTTTTTTTAAAGAGTCCAACCATCCACAGTTACATTTTATTTAAATGTTTGTATGCGTTTTTAAACTATTTAGAATTCAAAGACCTCTTCATTCTGACCTGTTGCTCACCTAGCAACAGGTCAGATTCACCTAGCAACAGGTCAGAGAGTCACCTAGCAACAGGTCAGAGAGTCACCTAGCAACAGGTCAGATTCACCTAGCAACAGGTCAGATTCACCTAGCAACAGGTCAGATTCACCTAGCAACAGGTCAGAGAGTCACCTAGCAACAGGTCAGATTCACCTAGCAACAGGTCAGAGAGTCACCTAGCAACATGTCAGAGAGTCACCTAGCAACAGGTCAGAGAGTCACCTAGCAACAGGTCAGATTCACCTAGCAACAGGTCAAAAAGTCACCTAGCAACAGGTCAGAATCACCTAGCGACAGGTCAGATTCACCTAGCAACAGGTCAGAGTCACCTAGCAACAGGTCAGAGTCACCTAGCAACATGTCAGAGAGTCACCTAGCAACATGTCAGAGAGTCACCTAGCAACATGTCAGAGAGTCACCTAGCAACAGGTCATAATCACCTAGCAACACGTCAGAGAGTCACCTAGCAACAGGTCATAATCACCTAGCAACACGTCAAAGAGTCACCTAGCACCAGGTCACATTCACCTAGCAACAGGTCAGAGTCACCTAGCAACAGGACAAAGAGTCACCTAGCAACAGGACAAAGAGTCACCTAGCAACAGGTCAGAGAGTCACCTAGCAACATGTCAGAGAGTCACCTAGCAACAGGTCAGAGTCACCTAGCAACAGGACAAAGAGTCACCTAGCAACAGGACAAAGAGTCACCTAGCAACAGGTCAGAGAGTCACCTAGCAACAGGTTGTAAGTGTAACAGCAGTAAATTACCGGAGAAAAGGTTAAAGAGTTATAAGAAAACTCCACATAGATTTTACAAGTAACTCAAATGATGATAGTTGGGTAAAATAAATAAATAAATGTGTGTGTTTATGTAACGGTACAAGTGACATTAGACAGGAAGGAGAGAGATGAGGAGGAATAAACACGAAAGCACCTTCCTGCTTGATAAATATACTGCATTTAAATCAATTGTTTTAATGGTGTGATGTGAGTTTCTGTGCTACTCGTAAATGTTGCTGTGCACTGAAGAATTAATTTGAAGAAAGTCCTGAATGAAATTAAGAAATGCAAAATATCTGGTGGAAAAAAAAAAAATCTGAATTCTATTTTAATTCCATCCTTAGTTCTAGTACCAGATAGCATTTCATTTTTAATCAAAACACCAGTTTCTTCTCTCTCTCACACACACCTCTCCCCTTTGTTCCAGGTATCACAGACTCACCCTGTGGGCACACCTGGTCTAGTTCGAGCCAATCAGAGCCCCGCCCCCATCAGGCAGCGGGTATCCCAGCAGACATTGCTCCTAGGGAAAGGTCTCAAAGGGTCTGGCCAGGACCAGGTGCTGCTTAGAGCTCAGATGGTAAACACACACACACACACACACACACACATTTACAGAGATGTCACATCCAGTCCAGTTTGCTGCTTTGTCCTCAGAGACAAACAGTCTCAGAGCAGCAGAGCAGAGAGAAGGAACCAAATGAGCCACAGGTGGGAATGAAGTGGGAGGTAAACGGGAGCAAAGTGGAGAGCTAAGGTCCACCTTCCCTTATTCAGCAGGAACGGGATAAACTACGGCATGTGTTATAAATGGTCAAAATCAGTCTTTCTCAAATTAAACGATAATAAAAAAGTAGAAAAATAAGGAGAAGGCAATAAAAGCCTCAGAATGAGATGTTGACAAACTCAGAGGATCGTCATTGATTGTGATTGAACGTCTCCGATCGCTGCTGTTGACTTCCTCCTCTACCTCTTCCTCATCTCCTTGTTCTTCCTGCAGCTGATTCTTACGTCTGCTATGCGACCTGCTCCTTCCTCCTCTTCCTCTTCCTCCTCCTCCCCCCCCTCCTCTAACCCCGCCTCCGCTCAGGTGAGCAGCCACGCTTTACCCGTCTACATGTACAGTTTGTTTTTTGGCTTTGAAATTCTTTGAACCCGGTGAGTCAAACTTGAATCTGGTCCAGCTCCTGAATTGAACACTAAACATGATTTTCTACATTGGTGTCTTTTTAAATCCGACATAAGAACTCACTAATGAATGGGTCGTAATGATGATCCATGATGTGTCTCCTCTCTGCAGCTCCAGAGTCTCACCCTGAGGCCCCCCCCCGCCGGGGCGTTAACCATCCCCCCGTCCCTCCGCCTCAAGCCGCCGCCCTCGGCCCCGCCCCCCCTCTCTCGCCCCCACGCCCCCGCCTTCCCCCCTCTCAGGCCGCGGCCACAGCCCAGCAACATGGCCACGGAGACGCCGACCACGCCCGGACGCCACCTCTCCGTCCCGCCTCCAAGTAGGTGGAGAAAAAATGGAATAGAACAGAACATAACAGAATAGATTAGAACAGAACTGAATGAAACAGAATAGAACATGGTTCATTACCCGTCCCAAACACTGACAGAACCTCTTCATTGACAGCTTCACATTCACACATTATTACAAAACACATTCAAATAAAATAAGCAGATTTAAAAGAGGATAAATGAGCTACCAGTACAATAGGATCATCATAATTCATTTGTACAAAACTGTTTGGCTCATGTGTGTGTGTGCGTGTGTGTGTGTGTGTGTGTGTGTGTGTGTGTGTGTAAGAGCTCGCAATCTAATGATATGTTTTTATTACGAGAAATATATGGTGAAAATCATTGATCAATGCAACAACTAGTTATTAACTAGTTATTTCAAATAATCAACTAACTAGTTTAAACAAGCAGCTTGTTAGTCTAGTAACCTGTAGTGACCTGTAGTAACCTGTAGTGACCTGTAGTGACCTGTAATAACCTGTAATAACCTGTAGTAACCTGTAGTGACCTGTAGTAACCTGTAGTAACCTGTAGTGACCTGTAGTGACCTGTAATAACCTGTAATAACCTGTAGTAACCTGTAGTGACCTGTAGTGACCTGTAATAACCTGTAGTAACCTGTAGTGACCTGTAGTGACCTGTAATAACCTGTACTGACCTGTAGTAACCTGTAATAACCTGTAGTAACCTGTAGTGACCTGTAGTAACCTGTAGTGACCTGTAGTGACCTGTAATAACCTGTAGTGACCTGTAATGACCTGTAATAACCTGTAGTGACCTGTAGTAACCTGTAGTGACCTGTAATAACCTGTAGTAACCTGTAGTAACCTGTAGTGACCTGTAGTGACCTGTAATAACCTGTAGTGACCTGTAATAACCTGTAATAACCTGTAGTGACCTGTAATAACCTGTAGTGACCTGTAGTAACCTGTAGTGACCTGTAATAACCTGTAGTGACCTGTAGTAACCTGTAGTAACCTGTAGTGACCTGTAATAACCTGTAGTAACCTGTAGTGACCTGTAGTGACCTGTAATAACCTGTACTGACCTGTAGTAACCTGTAGTGACCTGTAGTAACCTGTAATAACCTGTAGTAACCTGTAGTGACCTGTAGTGACCTGTAGTAACCTGTAGTGACCTGTAATAACCTGTAGTTACCTGTAGTGACCTGTAGTAACCTGTAATAACCTGTAGTTACCTGTAGTGACCTGTAGTGACCTGTAGTAACCTGTAGTGACCTGTAATAACCTGTAGTTACCTGTAGTGACCTGTAGTGACCTGTAATAACCTGTAGTTACCTGTAGTGACCTGTAGTAACCTGTAATAACCTGTAATAACCTGTAGTACCTGTAGTGACCTGTAATAACCTGTAGTAACCTGTAGTGACCTGTAGTGACCTGTAATAACCTGTAGTGACCTGTAATGACCTGTAATAACCTGTAGTGACCTGTAGTGACCTGTAGTAACCTGTAGTGACCTGTAATAACCTGTAGTAACCTGTAGTAACCTGTAGTGACCTGTAATAACCTGTAGTGACCTGTAATAACCTGTAATAACCTGTAGTGACCTGTAATAACCTGTAGTGACCTGTAGTAACCTGTAGTGACCTGTAATAACCTGTAGTGACCTGTAGTGACCTGTAGTAACCTGTAGTGACCTGTAATAACCTGTAATAACCTGTAGTAACCTGTAGTGACCTGTAGTGACCTGTAGTAACCTGTAATAACCTGTAGTAACCTGTAGTGACCTGTAGTGACCTGTAATAACCTGTAATAACCTGTAGTAACCTGTAGTGACCTGTAGTGACCTGTAATAACCTGTAGTGACCTGTAGTGACCTGTAGTGACCTGTAATAACCTGTAGTAACCTGTAGTGACCTGTAGTGACCTGTAATAACCTGTACTGACCTGTAGTAACCTGTAATAACCTGTAGTAACCTGTAGTGACCTGTAGTGACCTGTAGTAACCTGTAATAACCTGTAGTAACCTGTAGTAACCTGTAGTAACCTGTAGTGACCTGTAGTGACCTGTAGTGACCTGTAGTAACCTGTAATAACCTGTAGTAACCTGTAGTAACCTGTAGTGACCTGTAGTGACCTGTAGTGACCTGTAGTAACCTGTAGTGACCTGTAATAACCTGTAGTGACCTGTAATAACCTGTAGTTACCTGTAGTGACCTGTAGTAACCTGTAATAACCTGTAATAACCTGTAGTAACCTGTAGTGACATGTAATAACCTGTAGTAACCTGTAGTGACCTGTAGTGACCTGTAGTAACCTGTAGTAACCTGTAATAACCTGTAATAACCTGTAGTAACCTGTAGTGACATGTAATAACCTGTAGTAACCTGTAGTGACCTGTAGTGACCTGTAGTAACCTGTAGTGACCTGTAATAACCTGTAGTGACCTGTAGTGACCTGTAGTAACCTGTAGTGACCTGTAATAACCTGTAGTAACCTGTAGTAACCTGTAGTGACCTGTAATAACCTGTATTGACCTGTAATAACCTGTAATAACCTGTAGTGACCTGTAATAACCTGTAGTGACCTGTAATAACCTGTAGTGACCTGTAGTGACCTGTAATAACCTGTAGTGACCTGTAATAACCTGTAGTAACCTGTAGTAACCTGTAGTGACCTGTAGTGACCTGTAGTGACCTGTAGTAACCTGTAGTGACCTGTAGTGACCTGTAGTAACCTGTAGTGACCTGTAGTGACCTGTAGTAACCTGTAGTGACCTGTAGTGACCTGTAATAACCTGTAGTGACCTGTAATGACCTGTAATAACCTGTAGTGACCTGTAGTAACCTGTAGTGACCTGTAGTAACCTGTAGTAACCTGTAGTAACCTGTAGTGACCTGTAGTGACCTGTAGTGACCTTTAATAACCTGTAGTGACCTGTAGTAACCTGTAGTGACCTGTAGTGACCTTTAATAACCTGTAGTGACCTGTAGTAACCTGTAGTGACCTGTAGTGACCTGTACCGTGTCCTTCCTGTCCTCCTGCAGCTCTCTACTCTCCAGTCCGAGCCGTCCCTCTCAGACCCAGACTTCATTCTCCCAGAGCGGCGTCCCCCCGTCAGTCCACCGCCCTGCAGCCAATAGCTGCCGCTCAGGCCCCTCCCACCAGGAGGCCACCAGCGGGACCGAGGACCATGGGCCCGGGTCCCGGCCAATCGCAGCACGCAAACCCAATGTCGATCACTTCCTGCTTCGAGCCCTCGCCGTCTGCCGCCAGGCAGCTGCAGATCATCGCTCTGTCATCCTCGGGGCGCCAGGCGCAGCCCGCCACCTACGGCCACGCCCCGCCCCCGCCCGCTGTGGCCCCGCCGGAGCCGCCCAGCCAATCAAAAAGGACTTTGAGCGGTGAGGACACGCCTCCTCCTCTGAACCCCTCATTGCCAAAAACTGCCTCCCCCCTGCCCTCACCGCCGTCCCTCCTGAGCCCGGCGTCCCCGCCCAGCCAAACGATAACTCTGGTCCACAAGGGGGGCGAGGAGAGGGGGCGGGGACTCAGACCGGCAACCGGGGACCCGAAGGCGGAAAAAGACGACCAAAGAGAGATGGGAAAGGAGGAGAAGGAGCGGAAAGAGGAGGAGGAACCGGGTGGAGGAGAAGAAGAGATGGAGGTGACAGAGGAAGGAGAGAAGAAGACGATGGAGGACCAGGACGAGGAAGGAGAAACCGCCATGGACCAGTCTGAGACCACCACCAGTCCAGGAGCACCCAGACCCCCGCCCGAGGAGGTCAGAGGCCCCAGCACACAACCAAAGCCCGTCCTGGTCCCGGGTCCAGCTCCGAATCCAGTTCTGAATCCAGTTCTGAATCCAGCTCCAGTCCATAATCCAGTTCCTGTCCGAAGTCCGGCTCCAGTCCCTGTCCCAGACCCTGAGGTGTCTCAGCGCCCCCCAGATCTCGTGGACCTCCACCCCGCGGGTCAGGAGGACTTCAGTGAGGACATGTCCACCCAGTCTGACAACCAGTCAGGTATTGATTAGGGGGTTTGTATTTTCTCTCCTTTTTATCTCAAACAGATCAAACAGAAAATAACAGAAAAACTGAAAGTAACGATTTGAAATTAGATCAGACACAGTTCTCACAATATTATCATATAAATAAGAGTAAAGAAATATCTGATAGAATTTATTTTTTCTTCAGACTTAGTTTGACTAGTTAGTTTTGCAGGTTAATTTATAAATATAAAGCATATATATATATATATATATATATATATATATTATAACTGTATAACATAAAATAGTATAACTTTTTTTTAAACAACACAAAAGGATTCCCAACAATAAAACGTCTTAATATAAGGCATAAATAATAGTCATGGTAGAAAATAATAATATATTTATGAATATTATATTATATGTCTGCTTTTATTCTACCTTAAACCTTAAAATATAAAATAAGTGATGATACTGATCTCAGCTTCAGAAAATTAAGTCGTTTAAACATTATTTGAAGTTTAACAATAATCTTGATTGTCTGATATTAATATTATAATAATTATTACTTAAACGAAAGGGGAAATACAAATATTTTCAATGCAATAGTATTTCCACAGGAGCTTCTCTTCACTATTGGTTTTGGTGATTTAATTGATCCAATGATCTGATCAATTTTAACGAGAAGCAACCACTTCAGACAAATCATTTGTTGATAAAGTCAAAAAATCTTAAATTATGTTTCAAAGCTTTTTTGTTCTTTTGGTTATAAATAGGCATTGATCAGTGAGGTGACTTTGGAGCGATCAGATATTGGTATTGATTACCCTGTCCCCCCCAGCCCTGTCCAGCCTGTCCTCTCAGTCTCCGCCCTCCTCTCCGTTTGTCGCCCCCCCATCGGTGGACGACCCCCCCCCGCTGCTCCCGGCCCAGCCCGCCGACCTCAGCCTGCCGCAGCCTGACTGCACCGACACGACGGGCGGCCAATCACAGCAGCACATTGCCGAGAGGGCGGAGCTTCTTGGCCAATCGGACGACGAGGCGGAGAGCTTGGGCCAATCGCTGGGCGGACCCTGGGAGCCGAAGGCGTGGCCAGAGGGAAGACAGGTTCTGACTCACCTGGTGGAGGGATTCGTCATCCAGGAGGGACTGCAGCCGTTTCCTGTAAACACACACACACACACACACACACACACACACAAATCGCTCATTAACGTTAAACATGAAGTGTTTTACACACAATTACAATACAAGAATCTTCACATCAGCAAAAGCAGAAATATCATAAATTGAAAACTCTTTTTTTTAAATGAATTACATTGCAAGTTTCATTAATTTAGGTTGTGAACCTTATCTGACTTATTTATAGGAGATTACATTATTATAATATATAATATATATATATAATAAAGAATAAATAAACTAGGAGAAATTAAACTAACTGAACCAGTGAGTTCATAAACTGACTAAACCTCTGGTAAATTTCAGGTGAACCGCTCGTCCCTGTTGGTCCCAGAACAGGTGACCAAACCACAGGAAGTGAACGGGACCAATGGGAAAGCAGCGCCACCTGTAACACCCACTGAACCAATCAAACCAGCTGAGGCCTGCAGCGAATCAGAGGAGGAGGAGGAGGAGGAAGAGGAGGGAGGAGACACAGACGACACTGGGACCAGTAAGAGTCAGATCCAGAAACATGAATAATAAATGATAAATAAAATAATAACTGGTGCAAACCCAAAGTTTTTTCAAGGTTTTAATGCTTATTTTGATTATTATCAGTTGATCACTAACAATCATGTTATGCACCGTTTCTTTCTCTGCTTTGCAGAGAATTTCATAAAAAAAAAGCTAGACAAAAATACTTTGGATTTTCTTTGACTAAAACTAGTTTTAGAATCTGAGTGGACTGAATGAGACTATTACTAATAGAATGAGTAATAAATACTGAACTGATACGTGTGCTTCAACCCGTGGTGTGTGGTGTTCTACAGGGTCGGCCCACAGGGACCGTGCCGTGCTGCACTGCCAGTTCTGTGGGAAGAGAGGCCACGCGCACAACTTCATGAGGTCCAAACGCTTCTGCTCCACTTCCTGTGCGCGCGGGTGAGGCTCGTTTTCTTTTGCTGGCGGCAGCAGGGCTGACAGGATGTGGCATGAAGCCACGTGGAAACACCGGCGGCGTCGAGACAAAAGAAACCTCCTCTCCTCACCTCCTGTCTGCCTGTCTGTCTGTGTCTGTGTCTGTCTGTCTGTCTGTCTGTCTGTGTCTGACTGTCTGTGTCTGACTGTCTGTCTGTCTGTGTCTGTGTCTGTCTGTCTGTCTGTCTGTCTGTGTCTGTCTGTCTGTCTGCCTGTCTGTCTGTCTGTCTGTCTGTCTGTCTGTCTGTGTCTGTCTGTCTGTCTGTCTGTGTCTGTCTGTCTGTCTGTCTGTCTGACTGTGTCTGTCTGTGTCTGTGTCTGTCTGTGTCTGTCTGTCTGTGTCTGTCTGTCTGTCTGTCTGTGTCTGTCTGCCTGTCTGTCTGTCTGACTGTCTGTCTGTCTGTCTGTCTGACTGTGTCTGTCTGTCTGTGTCTGTGTCTGTCTGTCTGTCTGTCTGTCTGTCTGTCTGACTGCCTGTCTGTCTGTCTGTCTGCGGCAGGTTCAACGTCCGTCTGACGAAGCGTCTCCGCGCTCTGAGCGCCAGCGGCCGCTCCGAGAGGCCCCGCCCAGCCCTGAACAGGGCGGAGTCAGTTCCTGGGAAACCGCTGCTGCTGCGGCTGGTAGGAACGCAGCTTTAGAACACATGCCATGTTTCGTCACATTATTTACTCCGTATATCCGTCCAAACATCCAAATCGTGGCTTCATTCTGTGACTGAACATGACCTTAAAATATTAATTAATTTTTTATCAATTAATATGAATTATTAATGTTTGTCATTACAGGTTACATCTCTATTGGTCAGTTCTGTTGATGCATCTGTAAACTACTTCACTACTTTTCTCATAGAATATTACAATTTCTTCCTCTTTTCCTGGTAGAAATGTGAACTTTGATGATGATGCAGCCTCTGATTCCTCCATCTCACTTTTAATGAGTCCAATATATGATCATCTCTGTCACATGAGACCGTTGATGTCAAGATCATCAGTTGCTTTATGGAATTGGTTTTTCAGGCTTTGTGCTGAAATAAATGGAAACCTAGCAACACCTAAATGAAATGATCGTATCTGTTTAAATTAAAAGTTGTAAATGCACAAATCTGTGTCTGGAACAAAGAAGTAGTCAGAGGGTGAATACTAAAGGATGAACTAATTGTCTCCAGCCTCGTGATCTCTGGAGCGCCGGGCGCCGCGAGAAGAAAGGGAAGGACAAGGCGGCGGCGGAGGAAGAGGAGGAGGAGGATGAGGACGTGGAGGGAGGGGGGGAGGAGGATGAGGACGATGACGGGGGAGAGGACGATCCTGCGGTCGCCATGACGGCCAGGATGGACCGGCGGGCGGCGCGGAGGGCGAGGAGGGCGTCGGCGCCCGCCGTGACCACGTCCACACCCACCACCACGTTCAAGCCCGCCCCCTCACAGTGGAGCGTGGAGGAAGTAACAGCCTTCATTCACACGCTGCCAGGTAACCAATCAATCAATAATCAATAAATGACCAGAGAATATGACTTCTGAACTGACCTGATCACACTCATTCATATACACATGAATGGAATGAGACGTTACTATCGTCACACATCAGGCTTCCTGCTGCTGTTGACATACTTTTATACTAGGATTCAGCTCTGATGGTGAAATAAACTCATTTTTTATCTGAATACAGGAGCAATCAGTGTTATGTCCATGTCTCTGATACATGACAGAAACACACGGAATGAGGCTAAAAAATAGTGAACTGAATCCCATGTTTAACCTCAATTTTAAACTTTTACTTCACTTCTAAAAGAAACTGGACAATAGTTTAATTCACATATAGTAAACATGTTTGACTAATTTCCATCTTGTGCAGATTGATGTTCTATTTATATAATATTCACTTAATATTAAGATATATAATAGTCACTTCTATCTATAAATCCACAGGTGTCTGTTCCTCTCGTTCCTCTCTCTGGTTTCAGATGTAGCTGAATTTTTTTTGATAGAAATTTATTATTATCAATAAAGTTAAATACTACTTACTTACTTACTACTACTTACTCTAGGTGGTCTGTGGTGGATGGACAGCAATTTTTGCGATTACGATTCCTTCATCGATTTTAATTTCGGGGAAAAAACAAACAAAAAACAGTTTGATTAGCATGGAGTCATCTTCTATGTAAAGCTGAACGTTGATTATTAGCATAGTGCTAATGAGTTAGCATGTTAACAACAGCTAACTACTTACCAGTGTTGTGATGTTAACTTTATTCCATTGTTGTCGTGCATTTTCTGTTCGTGTTTGGTCAAATGAGAGAATGTAAATTTAACATTTTCTCTTAAGCACTTTAGAACTGTAAGAAGCTAATGGTGAGTCGATGTGTTTGAGCAGGTATAGACACTCCAGAAGGTTTGGACTTAACAACAGAACATAAAGAAAAGATGTTTTAGAATAATTAGAATCAGCATAATGAAGAATCAGCCTTCAGAGATGCTCTACTGTATAACAAAAGGGGCATAAAAGATATTTTAGAAAAACAGTTAAATCTTATAGACCAACACATTTCTGCAGCAGCTCTTTATTTCGAGTGTAAAGCTCCAGATCTCGGCTCCTCCTCATGTTGCTTCCTCGTTTAGACCTGAAGCTCTTTTACTACTACTAAAGTATTGTAACGTGTTTCTAAAACCACATGCTAAGGCGTTATCCGGTTTAGCTGCTAATTTATTCCTCAAGCTAACACAGATCTGACTCCGCGATGCGTTCACAGACCCCTACTGGATCACAGATTACAATAATTAAAGGCCGACGATGGTGATTTTTAGGATACAGAGGGTATCTAGAGAGGTCTACTGACTGTTGACTGTGTCCAGGCTGCAGCGACGTGGCCGAGGCGTTCCGCCTGCAGGAGATCGACGGCCAGGCCCTGCTGCTGCTGACCGAGGACCATCTGATGACCAGCATGAACATCAAGCTGGGTCCGGCCCTGAAGATCTGCGCCCACATCAACGCCCTGAAGAACCAGTGAGAGGGAAACCACAGCCAGGAGAGACAGGCAATAAAAACACGAAAGAGAGGAAGCTGAGAAGATCCAATTAAAAAAAAAAGAAGAAGAAGAAGAAGCTGACACCAAGGACGACAGAACAAAGTCACAAAAAGAGATTCATGGGAAATTCTGACTTCACGACTGGAGGTGTGTGGCCTTAGAGAAGAAGGAGCAGCGAGATTCCAGGAGAAGTTCCATCCGTTTGGTTCCTGTAGCAGGATTTTTGTAACTTTCTGTATATTTTACAAGACGCTGGAGAGTGTAAATTTGAAGCTATTTCATGAAGGATTTTGAACATTTAATATATAAATTTGTCTATTTAGTTTTTTTAGAACGTGATGTCAATGACAAATCTATCCTGTAGCTAACATAACCGGTGTGTGTAAAAAAAAATAATAACAACAATACGTAGACTTTGTAAGTGATTAATGAAAGTTTAATGTTTTATATCACTATATTCTGGACAAAAAACATGTCTGTGGATTAAAAAAAAGAGTCACTATCAGGGTAGAGACTTGTGTCTTTAATCGTCACATTTTTATGGTATCTTGCTTGAAATTATTTAATAAATCAACAACTAATCAAAGAGGTTGTTTACGTCATTGAGTTGAAGACCAGCAGAGGGCCACAGAGACTCAGGTGGATGTTCCGTCTGCTGCTCCTTCCTGCCCTTTGGGCTTTTCAGATGTGAAACTGTAAATCTGGGCATGACTCTGCCTTCAAATATTCCAGGTCAGACGGAATCTGATGGATTTAGATTTTTTCTCCAGCTCATGTGTCTCCTACAGATCTGGTTTGGGTTACATCTCCCAGGCTGATTGGTTCAGAGTTTGGACTGAGGCTGCTCAGCTCACCACACCCTGGAGCTCAGGTCTTATTCTGGGCTTTGTTCTGATGCTCAGAACTCTGCAGCATCAGGGTGGTTCCCACCTTTTTTAAAGAGTTTATAAGTTGTTAAAACGTGTGAACTGCAGAGATCTGAAGGAAAACGATTTACTTTTTGGGTTAATTCAGAGAACAAATATTTTAATTAATTTGAGTTTTGAATCTTTTGATCGTTTTTTTTCTGGAACAGAGACTTCAACTTCGCAAAGTCGCCAAACAGCAGATTTTAAAGGACTATAACGATTTTAGAGCGACTCGTTGCAGAAAAGCGGGATTTTTGCGCGTAAAGACGCACGCGGGCTGCATGGCGCACATGTGCAGGCAGATCAGCGGCGGCGCGGCCAGCTGCGCAGGCTGGGTGGGGGTCATCGCCGCCACGGCCACCAACGACTGGGTGCGGGTCTGCGACTACAGCGTCACCACCTGCATCCGCCTGGACGAGCTGGGCACGCGCGGCCTCTGGGCCTCGTGCGTCGTGTCCACGTCGCTGACGCACTGCAGCGGCCTGAACCAGATCCTCACGCTGCCAGGTGAGGGGGGGGGGGGGGGCAGGCTTTATTTATAATGCATAAAAACCGGGAACCTTTACAGGTCCAACATAATAAAAACATAAGACACCAGATGTTATTCATATTTAACTTTATAATTGACTCAAAATAATGAATCAATTAACAAAATATTGATGATTAATTGTCACATTTATCGGAACATTAGACTTTTCATATATATATATATATGCACATATATTAGACATCTTTGTTAGAACAAAAAAGGTGTCTCACATAAGTTTGATCCTGCATGTGTGTGTGTGTGTGTGTGTGTGTGTGTGTGTGTGTGTGTGTGTGTCCTCCTGCTTAAACTGAGTCTACCAGAGCTGTTTCACATCACCATCCTTGTACGTCTCCCCCCAGCCTACGTCCTGACCTCCCGGGCTCTCATGGTCACTTCCTGTCTCCTGGGGCTTCCCGCCCTGCTGCTGCTGATGATGTCCATGACCTGCGTGCGGCTGCAGAACGACACGTCGGCCAACAAGCTGCGGCGAGCTCGGGTGGGCGGCGGCCTGGTGCTCGTCATGGGTGAGGAGGAGGAGGAGCCCCGCCTGGCCCCAACACACACACACGCACGCACACACACATGCACACACACATTCACATACACACACATGCACACACACCCTGTAGCAACTGGTTGAACCATCTTGCCCTCCTGGTGACTTCTGGGATATGTAGTGTGGTTAAGCTATGACCAGTTGTTGAAATCATCCAGGTTCAGTTCTACCTGTTGAAACACACTAGGTGTAGGTTTTTGTTCCAACCAGGCAGTCACACACCGGAAACATGTTCTCTAGATAGTAGATTCCTCATTTTATTTCCTACAATATAGATGAGTTGTGGCTGGTTTCTGACTCAGGTTCTGGTAAACTGTGTGATGGCGGGTGGTGTCTCACCACTGAAGAGGGCACTTTAGCATGCTTTTAGCTCACGTTTTCCAATGTCCTCACCAATCAGATCTCACCTGTCTCTCCTTCCTGCAGCGGCGTGTGGCGTGGTGTCCACGGTGTGGTTCCCCATCGGCGTGCACAGCAGCGAGGGCCTGATGTCGTTCGGGCTGTCGCTGTACGCCGGCTGGGTCGGCTCCGCCCTCTGCCTGCTGGGGGGCTCCATGGTGCTGTGTTGCCACGGCGACGACCCCGGGAACCTGAGCCGGGAGAGCAGCTTCTACTACTCCAGGAGGCGGGGCACGGCCACGCCCCTCGACCCCCCCGCCAACCACGCCAAGAGCGCGCGGGTGTGAGGGCGGCGGCTTGCTAGGGATGATGGGAAGTCGCCTGCAGGTCTTTGGCTGTAACGTTCCTCTTTTCACAATTAGAATACAGACAGAATGGTACAGAAGATAACAAACAAAACTAGATATTATTTCCTATAATCTAATGTTCTGACTTTGTTGACCAATAAAAACAGTTTTTACCTCAAATCGTCAAATATGACGAAAACTGGTGACGTTTCACAAACAGGTGAACAAGATGGATCAGGTCAGTCTTTAATCACCCGTGTTTAATCTTTTATTGAGTCCTAGTCATTTATTTTTTATTTCCTTTCTGTACATTGCACAGTTCTTTGCTTTTACATGATTTGAAAACAGAAACTCAGTCCAGAGGATTCAAGTTATTGGATGATCAAGTTACCTGCTCTGATTTATTGTTGTACTCTTAAACAATAACTGACTTTTTTGCAGAAAACTCCACAGATTCACACTATAATCAGCATTAATCTATTATATGCATCTGTATTCTGTTTTTTTGATTGGTGCCGTGAATAATAAAAGTTCAAATAGCATTTACGACTCTTTGCATCATTCAGTTCCCTCATTTATTCCAATAATATGAAAAAACAGACATTCTGATTCTCCTTTGCAAACATTACAGAAGTTGTTGCTGCAGAAGCTGAACTGAAGTGTAAATATTCATTCAACCAAACGAGATAAAAACAAATAAAGTTGTGTAGAAATCTCAGTTCACTGTCAACAAAGCACACGAACAAAACCAGAAAACAGCGAGATGTACATGTGGCGTTCAGGGTCCCAGAGAGAGCAGGAAATATGAGAACATGAAACCAACCAGAGGAGGGAGAGAAGAAAACATCCATCCATCCATCCATTTTCTATCCCGCTTATTCCCTTTCGGGGTCGCAGGGGTCTGCTGGAGCCTATCCCAGCGCATTTTATGGCGAGAGGCAGGGGGATACACCCCAGATGGTCGCCAGCCAATCGTGGGGCACACACACCATTCACACACCATTCACACACACACTCACACCTATGGGCAATTTAGATTTGCCAATTAACCTGAGCATGTTTTGTATTGTGGGAGGAAACCGGAGTACCCGGTGAAAACCCACGCAGACACGGGGAGAACATGCAAACTCCACACAGAAAGGTCCCAGACCCAGGCCCCATAGGCGGTCTTGAACCTGCGACCTTCTTGCTGTGAGGCAACAGTGCTACCCACTGCTCCACCGTGTCGCCCTTGTATTAGTCATATCCACAGGTAATAGTTAGGTCCTCAGGTATTAGTCAGGTCCTCAGGTATTAGTCATATCCACAGGTAATAGTTAGGTCCTCAGGTATTAGTCAGGTCCTGGGTATTAGTCAGGTCCTCAGGTATTAGTCAGGTCCACGGGTATTAGTCATATCCACAGGTAATAGTCAGGTCCTCAGGTATTAGTCAGGTCCACAGGTATTAGTCAGGTCCACATATATTAGTCAGGTCCTCAGGTATTAGTCATATCCACAGGTATTAGTCAGGTCCTGGGTATTAGTCAGGTCCTCAGGTATTAGTCAGGTCCTCAGGTATTAGTCAGGTCCTGGGTATTAGTCAGGTCCTCAGGTATTAGTCAGGTCCACGGGTATTAGTCATATCCACAGGTATTAGTCAGGTCCTCAGGTATTAGTCATATCCACAGGTATTAGTCAGGTCCTGGGTATTAGTCAGGTCCTCAGGTATTAGTCAGGTCCTCAGGTATTAGTCAGGTCCTCAGGTATTAGTCAGGTCCTGGGTATTAGTCAGGTCCTCAGGTATTAGTCAGGTCCACGGGTATTAGTCATATCCACAGGTATTAGTCAGGTCCTCAGGTATTAGTCATATCCACAGGTATTAGTCAGGTCCTGGGTATTAGTCAGGTCCTCAGGTATTAGTCAGGTCCTCAGGTATTAGTCAGGTCCTCAGGTATTAGTCATATCCACAGGTATTAGTCAGGTCCTGGGTATTAGTCAGGTCCTCAGGTATTAGTCAGGTCCACGGGTATTAGTCATATCCACAGGTATTAGTCAGGTCCTCAGGTATTAGTCATATCCACAGGTATTAGTCAGGTCCTGGGTATTAGTCAGGTCCTCAGGTATTAGTCAGGTCCTCAGGTATTAGTCAGGTCCTCAGGTATTAGTCATATCCACAGGTATTAGTCAGGTCCTGGGTATTAGTCAGGTCCTCAGGTATTAGTCAGGTCCTGGGTATTAGTCAGGTCCTCAGGTATTAGTCAGGTCCTGGGTATTAGTCAGGTCCTCAGGTATTAGTCAGGTCCTGGGTATTAGTCAGGTCCTCAGGTATTAGTCAGGTCCTGGGTATTAGTCAGGTCCTCAGGTATTAGTCAGGTCCTCAGGTATTAGTCAGGTCCTCAGGTATTAGTCAGGTCCGTGGATGTTACCATGGAGACTAAGATAGAGGTTGTGAATAAATGTTGATTAAACAAAAAGCCATGAAGCATGAATGAATGATTTTGTTGTTTCTAGCGATGTTTGTTTTTACATAAACTTTGTTCCTTCGTAGATCAGATTCTATGGTGACGTCTGATTTCACCATCTCATGTCCAGGACCACCAAGCTTATTCAGTTGTTAGGATCAGCCAATCCCGTCTTTGAATGAATGAATCCTGCCTAGCAACAGATTACATCACCTCCCCGCTGAGCTCAGAGTCTCTGGAAATGTTCTGAAAGATAAAACCTGTGATTTGAACCTGTTCAGCATCAATGAGCAAATATAAAAAGGTTCAAACCAAAGGAGGAAATCCCCCAAATCTTTATAAACACAAATAAATATCTTTAAAAATGAAAGAAATAATAAATAAATGCACAACACAATTGCCCCCCCCATTCTTCAAAGTGGTTTTGTCCAAATTCTGTCTTCCAGTGGTCACAGTTCTTGTTGGTTCTGGTTTAACTTTGGTTCAGTCCTCCTCTTCAAAGCCGTGATTGGTCCGTCCCCTGGACCTGTCGCTCCTGTTGGGCCCAGCAGGACCGGACTGGTATCCGTACTGGTCCCTGTACTGGTCCTGGTCCTGGTCCCAGGTGTCCTCATCCCTGCTGTGCGGCCACTCTCCCTCCCGGTCCTGGTCCTGGTCCTGGTCCTGGTTCTCCTGCTGCAGGCCGTGGCCCCTCCTCTCCTCCGGGGCGGACCAGCCCTGGTAGGGCCTCTCGTCCTGGTCCTGGTCCTGGTCCCGGAGCTCGTCGTCCAGGTGGTCGTCGTAGCGCTGGTAGGAGCTGGCGTGGACCCGCTGGGCCCGGGCCTGGACCTCCAGCTCGCTGTGCCACACGCCGTAGGTCGAGTAGATCAGGAACCCTGTGGGGGACAGGAGGGACCTGGGGGGTCAGGGGGGACCTGGGGGGTCAGGGTCTTAATCTGAGATGCTCAGATCCACTCAGGAACCAGGACCATACGGGTCAGTGACAAATAACGTTTGTCAAGACGAGAAAGAATAAAACGTCTGTTCAGTTTGTATAGCATGTTATATTTGTATTTATCATTCACTACTGAATATCTGATTTTTGCATCGCAGCTTAAACTAGAAATTATAACATTTTCACAACTTTCTTACATTAGAGTCAAAAATGAAAACTTAGTAATGAATAGACTTAGTTATGATATCTACTAATGAAACGTTATTGACTAAAGTAAAGCATTAAAAGCATCAGTTTCTTTTTTTGCTGTAAAAGTCTGTGATTGGTTGATTTTCCTTGTGTCCAGAACCAATGGCAGCGAATGTAGTTTTAACTTTGCTGAATGTTCAAAGAACAACAGGAAGAAGAACAGAGGACGTGACCAGCGTTAAAAATAAAATAAAAATAAATCAGCAGCTGCTGAAACCATCTGAGCCGCAGATGTGGAAACTTCCTGTTGAAGAAAAGTCATTTCTCATGTTTCACTTCTGTTTATAAACGAGTTTTAATCTGAAAATTACATCGAATCTTAGAGTCAAAACATTTTGCTTTTTCTTTCAGGACCTAAAATTAGATTTTCACTAAGGCTCCGTAGAGTTTGATGTTTAACGTAGTTACAGGATCATTATTTAATATTTATATTGATTATTGATCGACTCACCGACCAGGCACCACAGGCTGAACCGGGCCCAGGTGAGCGGGGACAGTTTCAGCATCAGGTAGCTGTTCACCAAGATGGCGGCGGCGGGGACAAAGGGCACGCAGGGCGCCATGTAGGGCAGGCTCCGCCCACTCTGCGGCTGCTGCAGGATAGTAACGAGAAGCTTCGCCAGAGACGCCGCCATGACGGCAGCCGTCAGGCCCGCCGCCACGGCCCCGCCCCCGGCGCCCTGCTCCACGCCGAAGATGACAGTGGCCCAGAGGAGGAAGGAGGTGAGGAAGAAGAGCAGCGTGCATCGCGTCACCGTGCGGCCGGTGGCGGGAGTCGGCCTCGCCGAGGCGGCGGGGATCCCCAGCCGCAGCCGCAGGGTGTAGTAGTGACCTCCCAGAAGCCTTTTCAGCAGCGAGGCGCGGCCCGTGTGGAACTCTGAGTCATCTCCTTCACCCTCGCCACCACCTGCGTGGTAGGACGAGGACGGAGCGCCGTGGTCTCCACCATGGTCCCCCAGGTCGCCGTCCCGCCCCCCCAGGTCACCGTCCTCCACGCCGTCCTCCACGCCGTCCTCCACGCCGTCGGGCTGGTAGCGCAGCAGCAGCACGCAGACGCTGACCAGCGTGTAGGCCAGCAGCGTGCCGATGGACATCATCTCGATCAGGTCCCTCAGGCTCACCAGCAGCGCCAGCAGCGCCGCCAGCCCCCCCGACACCAGGCACGCCACCGCCGGCGTGCGGGTCAGCGCCGACACGCTGGACAGGAACCTGCAGACACGTCATCACGGAGAACACAGCTCACCTGTAAAACCTGAAGCTTCATGTCAGAGAGTAAAAGAAAGAACAGAAAGACGTAGAATCCAAAACAGGAGAAACCACGTCATGACCAGGAAACCCTGTTTACTCATCGTCTCCTGCAGAGAGCCCGTACGACAGGTTCAGTCTGGATGTTAGTTCCTGACTCATTATGACGCAGAGACTGAAGAAACTCACCTTGAGCTGTTTAATTCACTTTACCAAACACATAGAAAAACTGTTCAGAGAAAAAAAAATGAATTGAACAAAATAAAAGCGAGAAAGGCAGAAAAAACTGTAATAATCTAAGAAAGAATAAAAATAATTAGAATTAAAAATAGCTTCAATAGAGAAGCTGCTGTAAATGTAGCCCAGGATTTACTGAGAACATCATTCATGCCCCCCCTCACCTGAACAGCAGCCCGTCCCGGGCCATGGCGTAGATGACCCGGGGCATGGGGAACAGGGAGCCCAGCAGGGACACGCTGAGGCCGGCGATGGAGCCCACGGCCACCGTGTACTTCCCCCACAGGAAGCCGTGCACCGCGAACATCTCCATGAGGGGAGCTGAGCCGTCAATCAGCTGGTAGGGGACCAGCAGGGTCAGGATCACGCTCACCTGGACGGGGGGGGGGGCCTCGTCACGTCAACACGTCATCATTTAACATCATTGAAAACTAACTAACTGGGTCTATGATCTATGGGACTATAGGGGTCTAGGACTACAGGACCCAGATCACCATAGTCCTCTCCAGGGACCAGTGAAAACAAACTAATGACAGATTTATCCTGTTTTTTATATAAATATTTAAAACACCTTTAATTTACAGAAGATGAGAGTCTATTCAGTCTGTTAAACATTCCCCCACTGATCAATATTTAGGGTTGAAGTTCAACCTGTAAATATTTGAAGTCTTGAGGCCTGGAGAATTCTCACTGGACCAGACCGGACCCTTCAGAGGGCTGGTTCTGGGCCCCGGGCCACATGTTTGACACCTTGATCTACTGATTTTAGAAAAGCTCAAATAAGTTTCAATTGAAGTTGGCAGCTTCACACGGCAAAAAAATAAATGAGCAAGTGGTAATTTCATGTTTTTGGTGCAAATAATTCTAATATTTTGTACATGTATCTTATTCTATTGGCAGGTTATTTTTATCAATTCAGTCATTTTCTCTTAAAATTAATTTAAATTGTTTGACTTTGTATTTTTGTATCTCAAATTTGGATTTTTTAATCTCATCATTCTGACTTTTTACTTTTTTTTTTAAAACTTGAAATAAGTAAAATAATAATAATAATTATTATCTGCCATTGAGATTTGATAATTCAACTCAATATTGGACCAATTCTTATGAAGTGAAAATCTCTGGTATACAATTAGTCCAATTATTCCATTGTCTGATAATTTATCTTATTACAAGTTTTATTTGATTTTAGTCAGTTTTTTCATTTTAAGAAAGACCAAATCAACCCAAATTTAGAAAAGCAATTATACATTTTTATCAGTCTGTTGTAGATGTGTAGGAGATTATTGGTTATTGATCCATTGATTGACTCGTACTAACCGAGGTGTAGGAGATTATTGGTTATTGATCCATTGATTGACTCGTACTAACCGAGGTGTAGGCGGTGAGGCAGGTGACCAGCGAGGCCGTGATGGCGTACGGGATGGACGTGTTGGGGTTTTTAGCTTCTTCTCCTGTTGTCGCGATGATGTCGAACCCGATGAAGGCGTAGAAGCAGGTGGCTGCACCTTTCATCACCTGGAGGCAACAACGTGAAAATGAATCATATTTGGTGAAGCTGACGCCAGAGCTGCTAAAAAAACTGTGATTTATGTATGTACAACTCAAAAATAAAAAATTATTGACAATCAAGTTTAATGTTTGCAGGTAAATTAAAACAAGACAGTTGCAAGCTCCAAAATAGTTGTTGATATTTAAAATCCATAGGTCGTGATTCAATACGACAATTTCTTAGTTGTGAAATGTCTGCACAAGTAGCATTTAAAATACTGTTTAATTTATTTTAACATTAAGTTATATATCATACTCATGCTATTTTTGTGTTAACCTTAACAGCCTTTAGCAGGCTAACTGATGCTAGCAGGGCTGCGGCAGTTAGCCGCTAGGTGATGCTAGCAGGGCTGCGGCAGTTAGCCGCTAGGTGATGCTAGCAGGGCTGCGGCAGTTAGCTGCTAACATTAGCTTGTCTGGGCAGTCCCCTTTAAATAGGACGGCATGTTGTCTTCTGACTGGTTGCTGTTGTGTTAAAGTATAGTTCATTATTTTTAGAATTTCACCCATAATTCCTATAGTCATTGCAATTTGAAAGAGTTAGCACAAATAACAGTTAAACATTATTACAATGTAAAATGAGCTAGTCAAACTTACTGTTGAGTTGAAACTCAGGAGCAAAACTTAAAATATTAGTTTATTTATTAATTTATCAAAGGGTATTGTCTGAAATTTTGAGCTTTTCTTGTTTTTCCTGACTGTACAGTCAGATCATCTTTCAGAAAGGGTTCTGGATGTTATCCAGACGTTCTGGATGGTTTCCAGATGTTCTGGATCTTATCCAGATGTTCTGTTTGAACCAACCAACCAGAGGTAGACTCACCCCTGACCAGCCATAGGGCAGGAACTTGCCGCCCTCCCAGTTACTGGCCGAGAGGAAGAAGAGTCCAGCGATGATCATGAAGACCCAGACCACCAGGTTCACCACGTTCAGGACGTTGTTGAAGCCCACAGAGTTCCTCACGCCGAGGGCGACGATCACCGTGACCAGCAGGGCGATGAACAGGGCCAGGAGGTCCGGGTACGTGTCCTCACCTTTACCTGAGGGGGACAGACTCAGGTCTCAGATACGAGCTCGGAGGTTCAGGAGGTTCTGCTGGAACTGAGTGGACTAACCGAGTCCTCTGAGCGTGCCCAGGTGTGTTATCATGTAGTTGCTGATGCTGTGATTGGCCAGAGAGTCAAACATGCTGCTGAGGGCCGACGCCCCCGCCGCCGTGCCGATCAGGTACTCCAGGATCAGGTTCCAGCCGATGAAAAACGCCACGAACTCCCCGACCGTAACGTAGCTGTAGGTGTAGGCCGAGCCGGTGGTCTTAGGGACACGAACACCAAACTCTGCGTAGCACACACCTTAAAACACACACACACACACACACACACACACACAGTCAAACATGAGTAGGAATGTGTATCAAGATATGATTACAGCTGACTTCCTGTACTAAGCCGTTAGACTATGGGTCTAATGGACTAAGGACTAAGGACTAAGGACTATGGGACTATGGGTCTAATGGACTATGGGACACTGGGACCCAGATCACCATAGTCCTCTCCAGAGACCTGGGTTTCTGGATCTGTTCTGACCATCCAGGTGGGTTTGGTACCTGACAGAATCGATGCCACAGCTGCAATGATGAAGGACAGGATGACCCCTGGACCCGCCATCGCCTTGGCGACCAGCCCGGCAACCACATACATCCCAGTGCCAACGCAGCTCCCCACCCCCAGCGACACCAGGTCCACGGTGGTCAGGACCTTGGAGAGCCCGACCCCTGCGCCCTCCCCCATCTCCGTGAGGTCGTCGGGGCCCTGGCCCATGGAGCCCACCGGCTTGGTCCTCAGCAGCCGCGAGTACATGTTGTACCAGGCGTCCCCCCAGGACACCCGGCCCAGCCACGCCGCCATCCCAGCTACTTCCTGTCTAGAAGTGGGCGTCCGAGTCCTGAATCATTCCGACGTTCCGTCACCTCCTCATGAGCTCCGGGCTAACGTCCAAACACAGAACAAGGACTCTGAAAACCAGAGGAACCAGAAGGTTTGGGTGCGTGTTGGTCGCTGAGGCTAACGAAAACTGAACGAGAACAAACATATCAGTAAAATCTAATTTTCACATTTGGAACTATTGGACTATGGAGATGAGCGACTCTGGGACCAAACAACCAATTGAATAATGGACCATCAGAATATGTGTTCACAGCATTAAATAACAACTTTAACAATATCATTGAAGACAGAATCAATAGTAATAGTTTAAATAGCCTCTGAAATATCACTTATTGGAAGTTTTGTTTTAGACCCAGACTTGTGCAGTGAATAAAGTTTCTGCAGCTGCAGATCTGATGGTTGGGTGCAGTTTACAAATACAACTTTGACCTTCATAAAAATTAAACTTTTGTTTTAGGAAACTACGCTTCAGTTCCTGCAGATGCTGTGGTTAAGGTGACATCTGTCGTTCTGAAGCTCCAATATAAGTCATAGAAATGATTAGAATAACTTAGCTTGGATGTTCTTTTCAATGCAGTGACAGCCACAAACTACATCCCAGAAATATCTGAAAACTTCATCAACTAAAAGGACAAAACCAAAGCTGGATAAGGAGATCGAGCGGTTATTGTACCATTTGACGACATGACCCACCATCAGCTCCTCACTCACTGGAGCGAGACTCCAGCTCTGAAACATTAATGAACACCAAGGATCCACTTTCACGAACTGAAAAACTTCAAAAACTGAACCAAACACGAACCTGCAGCAGCTTCTAGAGACGCGTCAACCAGCAGCTGATCTGTGGATAAAAACAAAGATCAGGCCGAGGGTCAGAACATCACCTGCTGTTGAAGAAGAATCAAACACAGATCAAACAGACACTGTAAGCTTCACTGCAGCAGACAGTAACACTCACGTTGATGCTTCCTTCAGCAGAAGCAGCGTCAGCTTCGTCTTCTTCAGCAAACAAAGACCAGAGCAGACGGCGTTAATCATTCAGACCTGAACCACATGACCGAGAGGAGACTTTTTCCATTATTCATCACCTGAGACTGGCCAGGTAGGTGTGTGTGTGTGTGTGTGTGTGTGTGTGTGTGTGTGTGTGTGAGTGTGTGTGTGTGTGTGTGTGTGTGTGTGTGTGTGTGTGTGAGTGTGTGTGTGAGTGTGTGTGTGTGTGAGTGTGTGTGTGTGTGTGTGTGTGTGTGTGTGTGTGTGAGTGTGAGTGTGTGTGTGTGTGTGTGTGTGTGTGTGAGTGTGTGTGTGTGTGTGTGTGTGTGTGTGTGTGTGTGTGTGTGAGTGTGTGTGTGTGTGTGTCGCTGTCATCATTCATTCATAGTTAAGTTGCTGCAGCTGCTTTAAGCGACTTTTTTTTTACTCTTTGTATGCAAACTGAGCTGGGAACTGACCAGGTGTGTGTGTGTGTGTGTGTGTGTGTGTGTGTGTGTGTGTGTGTCCCTTTATCTCAACATGTCAGAGTTTCCTTCTTCACTTTAACATTAAAACCTAAACCTCCTGATCAGGTTCAGCTTTAAGTTTTATTATAAATCCCATGGTAAACCTGAGCTCCAACACTAAATAAAGTATTTTATCTGTTCCTGTTCCAGCATCAATATATATCATCAATATCCACATCATCAATACAATAATAAAATAGTTTAATATAATATCAGTAGTAGCTGCAACTAACCACTATTTAGAGATTTATTTAGATTGGAGCTGTTTGTGGGATTATTTAATTGGCTCCTTTTTAATCTCCTTTTTAAACAGAATATAATCTTATTCTTATTTCAAGTTCTTTTTCTGATTTGGGTCAGTTTGGTTTTGTTTTGTTTTAAATAAAGTATTTTTTATTTATAGTAAAACACAATTTTAACTGTTCTCTATACCATCAGCATAAATAGATTCTGACTCTTCTGTCGTCTCCTCACATGTTGTAGATTTATTCTGATTCCAGGTTTAAGTCCAATAACTTTGTGTTAGTACAGATATTCCACATTTATCATCATTTAGAGCAGGAAAAGTAGAAAAAATAAAGCTGCCCCTCAGTGAATAACACACTAGATTTACTCTGTTGCTTGTTCAACATCCTCCTGAAACACATTTCAGCTGCTTGAATTAAAGCTTCAACGCTGTGTGCAGCTATAGGTTTAATCTGAAACCCGACCACAGCTTCAGGTTTCAGCTCAGCTGATGTTCTACAGGAAGAAGAAACAGGAGCTGCTGCTTTACAGCAGGAGGACGAGCGTCATATGAAGCAGCTGCTGTTCATACCATCATCACACAACTCTGCTTTTAATCTGTTTAATCATTTCTGCTTCGTTGGTTTAATCGGGTAAAGGGGAACATGTTAGACCTCAGGGAACATGCGCTTTTATTTTTTTATTTTATTTTATTTTATTTTTTTTTTACTGTCCTAGAATAAAGTGTAATTGCACCTCCACTCCGTTAGGGGGCAGCAGAGTGTTCACAGGGAGCATACAGCACAGAGTATGAGTATGAAGTGTAGACACCAAGTGACACCATGAAAACATATTTAACAGGGATGAGAAGACAGGCGGAGAGAGACGGAGATAAAGAGACAAACGAAAGTCTCCCAAAGCTAAGACGAGGAAATATGACGAAGCGTCTGTAGCGCTTGGTTCACTGTGAAAGACCGGTGTGTTACTGAGTCTGAAATGTTGGAGACAAAGAAATTAAAGACATTACACCACAATCACTGATAAGACCATTTATGCAGGTTTATTTTTCAGTATCATATGGTTTGACATGGTCAGTAAAAATGTTTAATTAAGGATTTAATTTTATTTTTAATTTCAGATGCACTTTAAATCTTCTCTGTTAATTAATAAAGCTATTCTTTGTTGTAAGTTGGTCCATATTTCTTTCTTTTTTATTCTCTTATACGTTAATAAGGACACAGTGTTATGCAGAGGTACTTAGAACAATTTATAGACAAATGATTCTATTTATAGTTGTTGTTTTCAGCTTCTGATGGTAAAGAACAAACTAATGAAGCTAATGACCTGTGGGTTATCATTTAATTCACCTTCTAATTCTTTAAAGTCAGTTGTTTTATGGCGACCAGAAGATGTCGATTCTTCTCATTTCACGTTTTTGCTCGTTAAAACTCTAAAACTCTCTGGTCATGATTGGTTTGTTCAGATGTGACATCACAACCACCGTTTTACGGTTCGGGCTGAGGTATAAACGCCGTTTACGTCTCACATGTTGGATTTTTCGCTGCAGGAATCCAAACCATCCTCAAACAGCTAAAAATACAGCTGCTGAGTCCAGGAAAACACCTGGAAAACGGAGGAACGCCGTGTTCTCAGGGCGAGAAAAGACGTTTCTCCATGAGAAGCAGATTCACCTCTATGAGTTTATAGTAGTGGAGGGACTCATGGTGGGTTATGTAAAAAAAGACATTGGACATCAGGACCTGTGTAAAACATCAGGTGAATTTCTGGCAGCTGACAGTTGTATAAATATGTTTTTATTGTGTTGTGTCTGTTTATTAATAATCAAGCAACAAATGGACTGTGATTCCTCAGAGGAGATTGGAGGAGCTGGAGGTGAATTCCTGAGGCCACGAGCTTTATTTCCACCAGATGAGCAGATGGAGTGAATCCAGACACACACTCTTCTGTTTAAGGGAATAAAGGGTTTTTTCTGTTCTCAGACCTGGAGGGAGATGGACGTGGTGTCTTCATGCCAGCCAGCGAGGATTCAACCAAGCTTTGCTTCAATAAAACGCTAGAAGGAATAAAACAGGGAGGACGGCCCTCTGCTGGACGACAGACCAGAAACATGAACGAATCACTGTCTCAAAAAAGCTCAATAACAATGAAACTTTATATTTTCATAACCACACACTGAATAAACGCTTGTGCTGAAATCACTTATTTGGACGCACAAATTTTAAGTACGACATCAATTTAATCTGATCACATCATGACGATTATTTTTATGTTGGTATCTGTTTGTTTCTCAGACAATTACTGGGCTACAAAACTAGATTTTTTCTTCATCTTGATCAAAGTCGTGTTGTTTTATGTAAAGGGAAAAATCACAGACATCAATGAGTATTAAGGAACAAAAATGAGTAAAACTTGAGATGATAAATTACACCATTTTCTAAAATAAGTATTTTTACACTCGTCCTGACTCACATATGAACTGAAGTTCCATCCCATAAGGTTTATATGATGCTGGTTCACCTTCTGGAAGTTGGTGTCTTATACCCATCCATGTTAGAGGAGGTCTGGGGTTCGGGTCAGGACTCTGCAGTCCACTTCACCCTGGTCTTTATGGTCTACTCCTAACTGTTTGGCATGGAATGATTCATTCATCATCATCTGTCACTTTACAGGGCGACGGCTTCACTTATTTCATGTTCGTCCCTTTTCTTAGAATAGATCCAACAGTTGACTGGAATATTTAGGGAGGAGAAGGTTTCACTGTGCTCCTGCTGTTTTTTTATACATTTACATCATATGAAGTGAACGAAGTTTGATGATAGATTGAGATAAAGTCAAAACTGTTTACTTATATTCTATGTGAATTTCACAGAAAATAAAATCACAGATGTGATAAAAAAAACCCAAACATTAAAATGACATGAAACCAACGTGTACATTCTGATTATCCAGATGAACGCTTTAAAACTTTGAAGTTTTTGACTTTATCATATAGTCAACTGTTATTTGACCCTGACATGTTGAAGCCTTTTTTATTTTAATGTTTGACAGATGTTTTATTGCAGAAAATAAACCTGATTTCTGCATTTTAGTGTGAGCGGCGCCACCTGGAGTTTAAGAAACACACTTTAAAACCACAATAAAAAAGAAACAGAAGCTGTGTGTTTTCTGCTGTTTATTGAGTTCACTCGTCTCCTTCGTCCTCGTCCTCCTCGTCCTGGCTGATCTGGAAATATCGAAGCTCGTACGTCTCCTTGTCCGACGCCACCACCCGCAGCCAATCACGGAGGTTGTTCTTCTTCAGGTACTTCTTGGTCAGGTACTTCAGGTACCTGCAGGGGGACAGGACACGCCTCCAGTCAACGCATGTTTCTACCAGAAGCTGTGTGAGTGGGCGTGACCTCTGACCTTTTGGAGAACTGCTTCTCGGACGTCACGTTGATCTTGTTCTTCAAGCGGCCGACCTGGACCACGGAGCCCAAGTTCCCCGTCTTCCCGTTCACCTTGATCCTCTCTTTGAGGAAGGTTTCCTATTGGACAGAGCACAGCGACACTAGGGAAGAGAACCCTAGGACAGGAGGAGCTAGGGACGGGAACCCTAGTCCGGACCGGGTCACCACCACGCCTCCAGATTTACGGATAATTCTGGATTTAAGATAAAAACGGACCAACGTCCTGCATGAACACATAAAACTCACAAAGGAAGCAGAGTCCAGGATCCCGTCCTCCACAGGGTGGGTCAGGTCCAGGGTGAACCTCCATCCAGAACCTTTTCTGGACTTCTTGCTGACTGTGGGCCTCTTTGGTTTCATCTGGGAGTTAAAACAGCAGCAAAGGCAGTTTAATATCTTTACTAAAACTCTTTATTTCACTATTTGATCATTTTCAGAAACAATTTAGGCACTTTAATATTTTCTACTGGCTCGAAACCCTTTTTATTATCTCAGTGTTCTATTAGTTCATTTGTTAAACAGGTTTTATTCTAGTTTATTGAAGCTACAGAGCGTTGTCAGCTTTAAATAAATATTTGATTAAACAGTATTCCTACAGCACCACTACATTATTGAACCTGAGCAGATACTAGTGAAAGAAAATATTTGCTCTTCATGAGCAGGAACAGACTTTAGATTTATTATGTTTATTGCATTTAATTAAAGTCAGCATACACTGAAATAATCTTCCTTAGAAAAATCACCTTAGGTCAGACCAATGTCTAACATATGGCATCAATAGTTTAGTGAAAAGAAAAAATGAAAGAAAACGTTAAGTCCTTCAACGACAAAAGTGAAAATGTGGAAAATGAACTTTATACATTAAGTTTAAGGTTAAAAAGTTGTGCTATATATCAAACTGCTGCATTAACTAAAAGCAGATAATGAACTGGTGAACTTGTACTTTGAATTCAGTTTTAACAACGAGAATATTAGAAAAGTTAACATCACACGAATCAACTTTATTCGCTAGATAATAAAGCTACGTCCTGTCATCTTATTAAAACATGACCTGAAATAAATAACTTGGATTTCTACATATTTTAAAATTAAATGTGAAGGAATCAGAAGAAATAGCTAATTTAAGGCTATTAATTATTGACAAGGGACCCTTTGCCCTCATGTTAATGTGAATTTAACAGCAACTTTAATACTTATCGAATGAACACGTGAAGCTAATGCTAACTCTGAAGCTAACTCCGCTAACTTAGTAGATTCCTTCACAATAAAAGCCGGTTCAAGTTCACATAAACAGTTGGAGAGTTAAACAATTATTTCATAGTAGCAGTTAATCACCTAAATGAGCAAGTACATGAATATTAGAAAGAAACTGGTTAAATTCAGCAGGAGCCGCCAGTACCTACCGGCGCCATGTTAAGAGAGGAGGAAGGAAAGAAAGAAGCGGAAGTGACGTGACAGCGACTCGGGGCGTTTCGGGGTGAAACGCCCTTGACCATATATGGTGAACCCCAAACCGCGCAGAAACATACACGTAGACGCTGCTCTCGGGTGAACGATGCGTTAGCGCGATCGCCATCTTGTGTCGGAGAAACCTGCGCCTACTTTTTTCGTGAGTCCATAAACGCAGCCGCTTTGCCAAACGACTCAAATCATCATAACGCACGGATTAATCTTTGTGTTTCTGTGAATCTGATTGTACTTGTGGTTAGTTTTGCCGTTTCTTTAGCAAGCGACACAAAGGACTGGTTGTCCTGTGTCGTCACGTGCACTGCGTAACAAACCACCGACACAAGATGGCGATTGTATTGACGTGACTAAACCCAATATCACGACAAAAATAGACATTTTTCTCACATCAATCTAGACAATGTCAGTGTAGAATTTATTTGAATTGCCGGAGTTCTAATTAAGTACGAAACGTTAACGTTGGTTTTATTCGGTGGGCTGCAAATATTAATATTTAGATGTTTAACTATAATAGTTATAAGTGTGTCCTAAATCAACATGTGTCATTGTGTGTCCACATGAACAGTGGAATGTGATTTTTCCTCCTGTTCCTTCAATCACCTTTATGTGATATCATAGTGTATCGGGAACCTTCTTCCTGACCACAACTGAAATAAAAATCATCTTTAAGGATCTTTAATGATTCTCTTTGTCTTATTCCTGCAGATTAAAATCCCTTAGAACAGGTAAATCTCCACCTGTTGTGTCTGACCCAGACCCTGCAGGCTCCTGTTGGAGCTTTAGTGACGAGGAGCAGAAATTCCTGAGAATGAGACACTGTACCTGGAATTTCCTCAAGTGCCTGAGGTGTCATCCCCAGGTCAGAGGTCAGAGGTCAGGCACAATGTGGACTCCAAACCCTGCATACGTTAACAGGGATGTAATTCCACTATCAGCTGACTCCAGGGGGTCAGGGCCCAGAACAGGGTTCAGGAACAGGGTGTAAGAGATGGTCGCTTCCTGTCAGGAAGTCCGGGATCCCCGGCCCAGTGAGGGTTTAATCCCAGATGTTGAGAAGCAGATGTAACCATTCTGAATAAAATAGGATCTGTTTATGAGCACATGTGAAGCTAAATGAAGCGTCAGAGTTTTTCTGTTTAGCATCAGTTTTGTTTCCTTGTGGTGAAGCTATAGCAACAAAAAGAGGAAGTTTTGCACTAAAATCTCTGTCATGTTAAACCATTTCTACTTGTTTTGACGCAGTCAGATGCTGAAACTTCAGATAAAGTTTTAAACACATATTTCTTGCAAAATTTCAGGCTTTTTTTCAGCAAAGCACGTGAACACAGACAGAGGTTGAGGTTCTGCCTGTGGTGGTGGCCCGTTCATCAGATGTCTGGGTCGGATCAGGAGGGTCCAAAGGTCAAATAGCCTAAACACACCCTGATAATAAAGCTGCTGAGGCTGGCTAATCATTGACCCCACACACACACACACACACACACACACACACACACACACACACACCCCTGCCCTGGGCCTCAGACCGTCACCATTCAGCTGCATTTCTGTGAACACACACACATAGAAAATAAAATCCCTCCTGATGAGTCAGAGAACCCAGAACTGCTCATGATAGAGCTGGAGAGACAGGAAAAAAAAATTAAAAAAAACTCCCTGTTGCTGCTTGTTTCCATCGAGTCAGAAACACGACGAACGCAGCGATTCATCGTTGAAGTGAATCATCTTCACATCGACGCTGGAGAAGCGGCTGAAAGCTGGAGTGAAGTCTAATATATGATTCACACTGTTGGTTTGTACAGATCCAAACAGCAATTATTGATTACTTGACAACTTTCCAATGATCAACTATTTCCATAACTGGCAAATGATTCTTCTGGTTCTTTAACAAGCTGCATTTCTATGTTGATTCTGATTCTTTCACAGAGGTCACCACAGACTAAGACATGTTAAAAATAAATCATAATTATTACATTTTTTGTTGTTTCTTGGCAATTTCTGTATTTATTTATTGAGAATTCGTTTTCTCAGCCTAAACAGGAACCTGCCGTCTGGTTTCAAATGGAGTCAGCTTAACAGTAAGATGTGAAAAAGGCTTTAAACTGAGAATCAGATCTTAATTATATTTAAGCTCATAATTTATAACAAACACATCCTCCTTCAGTTCATCAGCAGATGAGACGCGTTTGTTTCATCTAATTAAATCAACACTGCAGCTGATGTTAAACTTTCTATAGATTTGAAGTTTTCAACATGTTTTCAGTCCTGAAGTGAATTATTCAGGTCAGTTTGAGACGAAGTCAAAATCTCTAAAATACTTAAAGCTTTCATCAGGTCTGATAACGTACATTTTGTGTTGGGTAATTTAAATTTGTCTTTTTTAGAAAAAGTTTTGCATCATATTTAGACACCAAGTCTTATTATAATCACATTTTTAAACATTAAGAGTAAAACTGGCACCAGGTTCTTTTTTTAGGGTTAAACCTCATTTTTTGATATTGTCCCATAAACTAATGAAAATAAAATGTTAAATCATCTTATTTTTCCACTCCCAACATTTACATCAAGATTGTACAATTAAAACTTTCCAGATTTCTTCTGTCACTTCACAAACTGAATCAGGATTTTCTTCCTTTAATGAAGGTTTAGTTTTCACAGCGTTTCTGATATTTATGACTCGAGCTTAATATTTGGTTATTTTGTGGTGATTTCAGCACATTGCTGCCTTTCGCTTGGATCTACACTGATCATTAATTATCTCTATTTTATGTGAAGGCGCAGACAGAAACCAAACCTGAATGAGTCACATCATCCGACCACAAAATAAAGTTTCTCCCCTTTGGTTTGATTTATCATTTATTTAGTGAACGTACAGCAAAAGAGGAAAAAAGCTTCAGGTTCAGATTTAACGTTTAATCTGCTCTGGCTGCAGATTCCTGAAAAAAAACAAAATATTTGACTTGAAAATCGAAGCTCCTCAATCACCAACGCCACAAAACGCATCAACCAACACTTTGAACCGAAGCAGGAAACGCAAGGCAGGAATTTTGCTTCTCGTTTTATTATCAGCATTCTGAAAGGATGAAAATCACTTTAGGATTGAAAACAACTTTAAACTCGCGAACCCGGCAGCACTTTGACAATAACACGCAGCGTAACTATGTTTTTCTGAAGTAGATGCTCCTCCTGTTCCTCGACTTCATAAAGAATCTCTCGCTGAACAGTCTCTGCAGGTTGGACTTTTACAGGGATTTAACGCCAGGAACCAGGAAGAGACAAAACCACACACATGATTTGCAGTTTTTGTCCATTTGTTTCAACGTTTTATTTTTTGCCATCTCCAGTCAAGGTGACAAAGGCCTCGAGTGAAGAAAAAAAAATAAGTTTGCGACCCCCCCCCAAACCCGATCTGAAAAAAAAAAAAAAAAAAAAAAAAGGAAACACCTCACTGCAAACCGGCCCCGACGAGTCGGAGGCCCACGCCGCCACACGCCTCAAAAAATAAAATAAGAAAAACACTCCTTTATAGTAGGTGGGGGCGGCAGCGGGGGCAGGACCCTCATCACCCCCCAGACCGGCTTTAACCAGGGGTCCCTCACGTTACTTCTCTTCTCTTTCCGTGGTTCTACAGCTGTTGGATGCTGGGTGGACCTCAAGTGCTCGTAAGTGCTGCTAGCCGCCACAACCCCCCCTCAACCCCCCAGACCCACTCAGGACCAGAGCTGGATGGCTGCGAGGGGGGGCGGCTGAAACCAGGTTTTAGCGTCTACAGGGGCAGCGACCCTCCCCATCCCACTGCTTTAACTAAAAAACTGACCCCCCCACCCGTCCCTCTAAAAGGCTTTAAACTGCTATTTTAATCTAAAGAATATAAAAAATAATCATACAAAAAGCTGAATCCCGGTGTGGTTTAAACATTCAGGAATGTGAGTGGCCAAACCAACGCTGAAGGCAGAAATAAGCAGGAAATGAGCAACCGAGCGATTATTTTTTGAAGTCGTTTTTATATAAAGTCGATTTGTTACCAAACAGAACCTCAGTGATCAGAGGACCACGCAGCGAGCTGCGGTGGAACATTCCCAAACAGCAGAATGGAAAAGAGAAAAAGGGGGAGAAATTAATAAGATCAATGATAAGAGGGGGAGGAAAAATAAAATAAAAATCACAACAGAATGATTGAGGTTGTCTGTGAAGGCCGACGACGCTTTGGTGACCGAACCAATGAGAATGCGAGAGACTGGTTTGTGGGTGGTGCTTGTTGCCCGGGCAGCAGAGTCCGTCGGCTCCTATTTGCTGGCCAGGACCTTGGTGGCGACGGCACATTCCTCCCCCATGGCAGAAATCACGGTGACCTGCGGAGCACAGAGCGATGGACTCGTCATCTGAACCGACTCCACTGCGTTTTATATTCACCAAAAACCAGAAGGAAACGCCGCAGCTGCGTCTCAGATTCTCGTCCTCGCCGCTGCCAACAATGTCAAGTATTCACCGTATCATCTAAACCCTGCTGGTCCTGATGTCAGATGACCGCACGCACAACGGCTAATTGCTTACGGCTCGGGAATCACATTCTGCTGATTACAGGTTTTAACGTAAAAGAAAGAAATCTCACTTTTTACTTTAAACAGCTGCATCAGGTGTAACGGAACGTGTGTGTTCCTGTAGAAAGTGTGTGTCCCTGTAGAACGTGTGTGTCCCTGTAGAACGTGTGTGTCCCTGTAGAACGTGTGTGTCCCTGTAGAACGTGTGTGTCCCTGTAGAACGTGTGTGTCCCTGTAGAACGTGTGTGTCCCTGTAGAACGTGTGTGTCCCTGTAGAACGTGTGTGTCCCTGTATACAGTAGATGAAGGTGATTTGTTCATGTCCCACACTCTGCTCTGATAACCACAGTTTGTTTCAGTGCTTCTACTTGTATTTTTAATATTCAGGATGCTGCAGCTGGTGTGTAGAGGTCCTGTATCTGAAGGCTGGTTTGCCCTGGCTTTACAGGCGACACGTGGACAGAACAGAGTTAAAGAGTAAAACTCACCATGAATTCGTCGCCCGCCTCAAACTTCATCTCGATTTCCTTGCCGATGTCGTTCTCGGGAACACGCAGGTCCTCCCTGATTTCTCCGTTGTCGCTCATCAGAGACATGTAGCTGTCGTTGATGTTCACCAGCTGCAGGAACACGACGTTCTGCATTAGAACTACAGTAATCTACTGAATACTGGGACCGTAGGAACTACTTCCTATGAAACGTTTTGATGTTTTCCAACATGCTAAAACAGATTCTGTGCGGCAACACACAAATATGGAAAATTCCTAGTTAACAACCCAATGAGTTAGATAAACTATCCTGACACTTTTACTCCTACTGTATAAATTAAATATATTTAGCCCACTAATAAACATTCCAGAATTGTCTAATGTCTCATCCTACAGCTTTTACTACTTTGTGTACAAACCTACATTAAACCATACGGTGCAAATTCACTTGTTTTACCAAGACAAATTTAAACATGTAGTGCAATAGTAAGTTTAGAATAAACCTGTGTATACGAGAAGATGCCAAAATGTGGGTTAAAAATCTAAAACAGTTAAAACAATCAAAGGCTGGTAGGAAAATAAAAGTCAGCTTCATCCTCTAAACACTAGTCCAGGGTTCTCCTGCACGTTTCTCTTATTGCATCACAGTTTTGTCTTATACACTGTCGCTTAAACATGAAGGTGGTGGGCTGAAAGACACACACACACACACACACGCGCACCTGGTAGTCTATCCTCTTAATGGAGGGGACATCCATGTTGTGGGTGGAGGGGCACATGTCTTCATACTTCTTGTTGGTGAAGATGTCGATGCCGACCATGTTGACCTGAACACAGACGCTGGGTTAGACAAACACGTCTGAGCAGGAAAATACAACCGTGCTGTGAGGAATAATTCACTTAAACACACAATGATTGATCCATTAGTTGTCATCTATCACAATCAATTAAGGATTTAAGTTATTTAATAAAATGTCCAGATTCTCTGGTTCCAGCTTCTGTTCTCTGGTTATTTCCTGGTTTCTTTATTCTTCTATAACAGTAAACTGATGATCTTTGGGTTGTGGACAAAAAAGACATTTTAGCTTCAATCTGCAGCTTTAGAAACACTGATCAACATTTTACAACATTTTTCTGAAAATCCGCTTTAGTGAATTCTTTGTCTTTACTTTGGTCAATTTAAAATTGTTTTAGAAAACAAGATTAAAATGACTTTATTGTAATCTTATTTTATTAATCATTTGTTTGAATCAAGAAAAAGTCAATACGTTTCCAAACAACTGATCAACCACTTCAATAAGTGACAGATCTAAATTTGTGTGAGAACATTCAGATCTAATCTTTATTCTTCGTGTTAAACTGAAAACACCAGTCGTCTTCAGGCCTGGACCTGGGGGTGAAACCTGAGCCGCTGGAGGTCCAGGCCTGGTCTCGCTGCCAAACAGCCTCACGCTTGACAAGTTTATGCTCCCCAAACGCCATTTAAAAAAACTGCAGCGGCAGCAGCGGGTTGAAGGGAGCTCTGCCCCCCCGTACCTTAGCATGTCCGTGTTTGCCGGTCTTGGAGGTGGACATCTCCACGATCTTGCAGGGACGTCCCTTCAGCACCACGTAGCCGTTCTTACGCAGCGCGGAGCACTGCATCGGGAACGTGGCCGAGGCGCCGGACTCGCCGGTCGTGAAGTCGAGATCGGGATCTGACATGGTGCGATGGGTCAGGGTGCTGGGGGGGAGAGAACGGCTAAATAAGCGCTGGTGTACAGGAAAAACGTCATGAACTTGGTTTACTTCTCTTAGAAATTTATCCTTTTTCAGTTGCAGCATTCGATAATTAAAAAATTGTGATTGTGAAAACCAATGACACAAAATGACAAGAAACTGCTGCTGACAAACATCTGATGTTTGACTAAACTGAAGACGGAATTTTATTCACACGCAAACTAGTTCTGAATTATTCACATATTAAGGGAATTGTTTGTTCACTATATTAAATCCAGTTTTAATAACTGCAGCAGTAAACTAATGGCAGAGAAGTAGATTCATGAGATTGCTCTGGGACAGGAACTTCACAAATTTAAATAAACTTACAATTTACCCCCAAAACTGTTACCTTCAAGTTACACTCATGGTGTTCTGGGCTGTGTTTGTTACTGAGTAACAGTAAATGCAGAAGCTTCAAACATAAAAAACAAAAGCAGCAACGAGACTTTCTAATAAAACAGGGCGAGCTGGTTGCTATGGAGACCAAAACGCTCGCCAACACGCCGCCGCCTTGTCGGCTAAACGAAAAACATCCTGATGAATTGAATACATTTATCAAGTCCACTTTTTGCTTTGGTATGAACATTCACTATGAGATTTGTTCGCTCTGTAGTTTCATCGCAGTTCCTCGCTTTTCTTTTTTAATTAAATCAGACAGGAATAACCATTCGCTTCTGTCTCAGAACTGAGCCGAGCTTCCTTCATGTCCCAGGTTGCTCATGTTACTGGATCCGCTGCCAGCGACCGCAGCAGAAATCAATGCTGGATGGATAAAGTGACTCTGAAAAATGTCATTTAGACATTAGCTGCGGTGGCACATTGAGCGACAACAGATAAGATAAGATTTATCTAATCACACTATTAGACACATTAGGACGGGAGAGTTCAGTTATTTTCAGTGAGTTCTGCTGCACTAAAGCAGGTTATTAAAAACACAGCACTGAAAATAGCCTCAGACGCACTCGGTACAAAAAATACAGAGTACAGCGTTTTAAACAAGTTGTTCTGCCTTTTTAAAAAACGCGTTAGTGTGTTTTCGAAGCCTGACTTGGATCTGAGAGCCTCAGTCACGCTGGGGAAGTTTCTAAGTTCTTTGAGTCTCACGGGATCTTCTCATTTAAGTATTTCTGGCTTTATAAATAACTGACATTAAGCAATTTACATAGTCACCATGATCAAAACACATCTAAAACTAGTTATAATCCAATTGGTTTGCAGAAAAGATTGTGTGACGACAACCACTGAACCCACCAGTCGACTGTTTTTTTTTTAAGTAAATAAATTTAACATTCATAAAAACCCTGTGAGTATTTCTTACATTTCTTATTGCTTCTGTGTACAAACATCACACTTCTAGTGGATAATAAGTGATAACTTTGAGGGATTACATTTCTTATGAGTGCATATATGTTTTAAGGAACATTCTGCGTCTATCTTGTGGGTTAAATTAGAATCCTGAGGCCCTGTCTGACTTTTTTTCCTGGAGCTTTCAGAAGATCTCGCGGCACCACCGCTGCCTTAAGTTAACGCGAGATTTGGAGAAAAGTGGCACCTCACGCTCAGCCTTGTTAACTCTGATCAAATTAAGCGTGTTACTGAATGTTTTCTATCCTAGAAAATCATGAGAATCTGGCGACAGCGCAGCAGCAGCGTCAGAATCAACACGAGGCTGCGCCACTTTCTAACCTGAATGCGCCAATAAATATTTAACCCCACCACTTGGCGTATGAAGCAGCATTAGCTCAGCGGCTAACTAACACTAGTCATGAATCCCGATGGGACGGTGACAATAATCCTGGGGGAAATCTCATTTCAAGTTATGTGGCGTGAATACGTTAGAGCAAAGTAAAACAAGTTAGCCGTTCTACAGTTGACAAGAGCAGCAGCCTCGACGCGTCTCTACATTACTCTGAAAAAATGACATACATGCTACATTTAATACGACACAACTTTGCACTACACAAGTCAATCGTAATAACACCGTGTTAACCTTGAAGTAAAAGTTATGAAGCACCACAACGGGGGTTATCATCTACAATATTCGATATATTTCGACTAGGGAATGCTTTATTTCTGTCAGAAGTACGCTTCGGCTGTGGTAAGTCCTGCTCAACAGCGCCCCCACCGCTGCTTCACCGCGTATCAGGCGAGACGCAGAACTGCACACCCGAAGTAGGATTTTAATGCAAATTTGAGGCACACGCGAGATGACACGTTTTTATTAAATGGAAAAATAAACGATATTAAACAAAATCATTACTCCGTAATGACGGATAACATCTAAGTTTAATGAAAAACTATTTTATTCGATTCGTACGTGTTGTAACTACACGTACGAAAATAGAGTCGAAGTCGCAAAGCCGCAACTCGTTTTAGGACGGTAGTTTTGAGGCTTCGTGCCGAAACTCTTATCAAGCTAGTGCAGCATTAGCTTCTGATAATGATCCCTATCTCATGTCCCGCCGCCGTTAGCTGCCATTTATCAGCTCAAACATCCTGCCGCTAACACGCTAGCGGCAGCTCGATGAGCCGCGGGCGGCGGGGACGCGACTCAACTCCGAGCAGCGAGCACCGTTAGCCACCGGGAAGCTAACGGCCGCTATCCTCCATTCAGCCCCGCGGGTTCGGACGGACTGAAGCCGGTCGGGTCGGTCGACAGCGGCCGCTTTCGTTAACAGTTCCCAAGTTTTTTCCGGTCGACATTAAAACCGCTGGATGACATGTAGGCGGCGGATCCCGGAGACGCGGAGCGACGGCCGCGCCGCCGAAGGCCGCATGTCTCTTTGATTCAGCCTGGCGCAAACAGCCCGGCCCCGCAGCCGTCTACATCCACTCACAAAATACTACCGCGTCTTATACTACTGCAATAGCTACTCAGAGTACTATACGAAGAGTTTTGTACCTCTAAATACGTTAACGGATCAGTTAAATAGCAGTTTAGTCCTCCGTTTATCCCCCCAAGGCAGAAACACGCGCCATGCCACACTTACCTTCCAAGAAAAAGAGGACCGAAAGTGCGCAGGCGCGAGCAACTTTACTGCAGCATCCGTAGAGGAAGAAGAAGGGAGGAGGGGCGCAGGGGGGGGCGGGATGACTTCCGGTGGCCGCCTGGCAAAACGCGGCGCCGGGTTGCCATGTTCGCCTCAGACCTGGCAACCCGTGGCCGCCAGGCAGGAAGCAGCTCCGGGTTGCCATGTTTGCCTCAGACCTGGCAACCCGTGGCCGCCAGGCAGGAAGCAGCTCCGGGTTGCCATGTTTGCCTCAGACCTGGCAACCCGACGCCGCTGGTCATAGCTTTACTTCAGTTAAAGTACACAAGGAGTCAGTGTAGTAAAAGTATTGTAGAAAAGTAAAGTACTGCAGTATTATGGGTAGATGCTAGTAATTAAGAACTATTGTTATAAATAGTGGCACATTGGAACATTTAAATCATTTAAACCCTGTTTAGAAGAACTAAAAAGACTAAAAGGCTGAATCACTGGTTTCATCTTTAACACATGTTGTAGTTTAAAAGTCAAATCTGCATCTAAAAAAGACCCGAAGCTTCAGATTAATGTATTCAAATCCAGTAGTTGCGTAAATGTAGATTCTTACAAGACTAAGTGAAATCACAACTGTTCTAGAAGTTGTTAGGAATGTTGGTGTTTTAATGGAATGAAGAAAAAAAATGTGTTTGTTACTGGTACAGAAGTGATCAAGTGTTTATTGATTCATTCTGTTGTACAGTTTTATTCATTCTGTAAATAAATAAAACACACAGTTTCCTAGAAATGATGCTTCAGTGTAGAAATACTAGAAAGATGTTTTACAACTAAAGAACAAGGAAACTGAATCATATGAACACGTATACGTTTTCAAACATGGAACTGAAGGGAATCTGCCAGAAAATCCTGTAAAATTGAGATTTCCATAGAAATTATGACACATTTTGTTTAACTAGATAAACACCATTCATTGTTTTGACTAGTAAATATTTTTTTCAATCATCTTCATTGATTGATGGTGTTAATATTACATAACATCAGCATAAAAACCCATAAAGCTGAATAGATTTTATTCCAACAAAACTTTACTCCTCTGCTATTACATCATTTGTACAATTATTTATGAATTTTTACAGTATTCGTAAAAAAAATCAAGTTTTTTTTTACAAATTTATTAATTATTTATTAAAGCTACAAGATGAACAAACAAGTGGAAAAACGTTTAAAACTATTGGAGAAAATTGAGTATGAAGAACCTAATTTGTTAAACTCGTGAGACACACGTCCTGATGGTAATTAAATATATAACACTTCAATAATGTGGAAAATAAGTTGGAAAAAGTTATTCTACCAGTTATCAACTTACAAATAAATATTTATTCTGTCAATTACTGAGTGGTAATTAAAACATCTTTATTAACTGTGTAGTTGGTTGTTAATGACAAGCTGCAGTAACTAAAAAATGATAAATTCAAGCAGTTTGTCACTTTGTAGTTGTTGGTTTCTAAGTGTAAAGTCGTGAATTAAAAGAGCAGATTCGTGGTGAATAAAGTAAAGAAGCTGAAGGACGAGTCCTGTTGCTGTACAAGGAGAGGACGTTTATTGGAGGATTCCCAACATCACAGATGCGTGTTGACCAGGTTCCAGTGATTCAGACGAGGTGAAAACACACTCATGTCATGCATGTCACACACCAGCGCTCACACACACACACACACACAGCCGTACATACGTTCACAGTCTTGATACGTACAAAAATTGAAATACAAATAATAGCACAATAAAAACATACTTTTGTCTTCTTTTTTTTTTTTTAGAAATTCTTATAGCTATGTTCTCTATTCTGTAGAAAGACACATAAGCTTTAATAAGTGAACTTTGTTTTTCTGTCTTTCTCTAAAATGACGAGTAAGATGTCTTTATAACGAAAATTCTTTAACGGTGTGTGTATATATATTTATATATATATCTTTTAACTGTGGTTTGTCAAACTGACCCTGATTCCTGACCTTTATTCACAGGACGTCCTGCACGTGGAAAAAAGGCTGCAGAAAAAAGTGGTGTCTGTCGTGTCCTTTTACACCGATGAACAATAATAAAAGAAGTAAAAGATGAGCCAGTTTCCTTTGTTACAGCCTGATCTCTCTCTCTCACACACACACACACACACACACACCAGTGTTACCAGATAAAACCCTAAAAAATAGAAAATATCGTCCAGTTCGTCCTTGCACATGAAACCGATCCCTCACATAGATCAGCTGCTCTGGAGCAGCAGGAAAATGCTTAAAATATAAATTCCATGGAAAACGTGGAATAATCCATGTCATCTGATGTCTAAGGTAAAGATGCTGAGCGGCGTTGAGTCATGTTACGTGTTTTGGGCTCATGTCATAAAGTCAGTGTATTGCCTTAAAATGAACAATTAAAACATGGATGTGATCACACAAAAATGCACAAACTAAATAAACAGTTATGAACTACACAAACCAAAGCTTTGCTCTTCCATCTGAGAAAACTGCAGAACAGACAGATTCACAGAGGTTGAGCAGTTCTTTCTTCAGCGTTTGCGTCTGTCTGTCCTTTAACATCCACGTGAGTATTTACACGTTAGCGCTGTGCACAGGAAACTGAACTAAATGAAGTAAAAGAGGCAAAAGAGTGAAAAAAACACCAGAAGTTGGAAGTTGTCGACTATTCGATGCCGAGTTCTTCTTGAGAAACTGGGCGAAGATTTAGTTAGAAATGATAAAAATACAGGAACGGACCAGCAGATTGTTTTTAAAGTTTGAAGAGTTGGATCTCAACCAGCAAACGGCGGCGATGCAGATTTCTTTTTCTTTCTCTTTCTCTCGTGAGCTGAAGCAGCATTTTAACGTCAGCAGCAACGTTCACGTCCTGCACGGATCAGGTTCAGTTATCAGGTCAGATTCAACCACAGCGCATCATTAAAAACCTGCTTTTTAGCTTCTGCTACGACACGTTAGTCAGCATCAAATCCTGCTGCCACACGACGTAAGAGCAGCTTCATTATGTTTATTCATCAGTTTGATCCACGTTGGAATTAAACGTGTGCATCAATATTCAGACACACAAGCATAGTTTAAACATGGAGGGATAGAGAATGTTCGTTATGTATTTAATGTAGTTGTGTAAAACTGTTTGAATGATTAATGTCAAAACTGTGGTAACTTGGTTTAAACTCTTAAAACATGTGCTATCAACTAGTTTTATATTCTAAGTAAATGAAATATTTAAAACTATCATTGTTTTCCAGTTACACCATTGTGTCAAAAATTGCACAAAATCAAGTTTATTGTAAATATAAAAGATATGAATGGAGGTGAAAGTCAGATAAAGATTTTCCTTTTTTTCCCTTACTTTAATTTTGTTTTCTGATCTGTTTTTAATTTTATTTTAGGTTTGAAATAATTAAATCATCTTAAAGTATTGCATTAGAAAATTAAAAAGAAAAAACAATCACGAGGAGAATCTGAGATGGAAACAGTCCTGATGCGACATAGTGAACATTTACGTCACTTGATTGATTCTTTCTCTAAATGATCAAACTCTCAGGATTTGACCTGATCAGCATATTTTGCTGCTTTTTTCTTTCTCTTCAGTGAAGCTCCTGATCAGACTCTTTATTTTATAACTGCTTCAAACCGGTTGATGGAAAACACCCAGAACTCATGTTTGTTTCCTCCTCACGAGAAGATGGAAACTGGATCCAGTCCTCGCCTCCTGAGGTGGAATCTTCTCGTCATACATCAGTTGTCAGGAAGCTGAAGAACGAGCTGTTTTTTCTCCTCGTGTCCAGTCGTGTTTGGTGAACACAGAGTGCAAATCAGGAGAAGAAGAAGCGTTTTACAGCCGATTAAAAGCAACTTATCAGAAAGTCTACAGGCGAAAACGTGTCCATTGCATCCATTTTTTTGAGTCAGAGTTGTCCCTCTCGATGCTACTTCAGCGAATTTATCGACTACAAGAAGACGAGGGCGGGAGTCGCGGGGTGACCCCATGTGGCAGCGGCGTGCTACACGGGGCCTGGTCCAAGGGGGACCCGTCCACAGAGGACCCGTCCACGGAGGACCCGTCCACAGAGGACCCGTTCCTGGCTACTGTCCATGTTGTCGCCATCGAGGACGTTGATGTTAGTCCGGCGTCACGTCGACGTCCTTCAGAACTCTGCAGAAACGACCACCAGGGAAGAGGGAGGCGGAGTCTCCTTGGCCCCTTGTGGTTGGAGGGGAAGCTACTGTAGGGTGGGTGACGATGACTGACACACACACACACACACACACACACACACACACACACACACACACACACACACACGTTCGGGCTGAGGAGGACCAGGGGGAGGAGACGTTCTACCAGTTCATCATGGAGCTTCTGTTGAGCGTCATGAAGAAGACTTGGCTGCTGCCTCCAGAGCGAACAGAGGCGAAGAAAACCTGCAGAAAAGATCAGGGCGTCTAGTTAACACCTTTATTCACCCACTAGTTTACAGGTTTCCTGCTACAGTAAAATAAAGATCGGATTGGGTTCTTACTTGTGGGTCTGACAGTTTAAAACCAGTTTGCAGGATTTCTGTTGTCCCCCCAGGGGGCCCGAGGCCCGGTCAAGGGAGGGGGGGGCGTTTGACTTCAGGGAACATGCTTTTTTAATTAAATTTTTTTTTTTTACTGTCCTAGAATAAAGTGCAGTTGCACCTCCACTCCATTAGGGGGCAGCAGAGTGTTCACAGGGAGCATACAGCACAGAGTATGAGTATGAAGTGTAGACACCAAGTGACACCATGAAAACATATTTAACAGGGATGAGAAGACAGGCGGAGAGAGACGGAGATAAAGAGACAAACGAAAGTCTCCCAAAGCTAAGACGAGGAAATATGACGAAGCGTCTGTAGCGCTTGGTTCACTGTGAAAGACCGGTGTGTTACTGAGTCTGAAATGTTGGAGACAAAGACATTAAAGACATTACACCACAATCACTGATAAGACCATTTATGTAGTTTTATTTTTCAGTATCATATGGTTTGACATGGTCAGTCAGAAATGTTTAATTAAGGATTTAATTTTATTTTTAATTTCAGATGCACTTTAAATCTTTTCTGTTAGTTAATAAAGCTATTCTTTGTTGTAAGTTGGTCCATATTTCTTTCTTTTTTATTCTCTTATATGTTAATAAGGACACAGTGTTATGCAGAGGTACTTATAACAATTTATAGACTAATGATTCTATTTATAGTCACCAGGGGGGATGTTTTCTTGTTCCATGGGGGGGACAGAAAATAATTGAGAAGCAGTGTCCCACAGTGAGAACAAGACCCACACAGGGTCTGATGCAGACTGTGGGTGACCCTGTGGACCAGAACCTTCACACCCACCTTGTCGTTTCTCTCTGACAGGAACTTCAGTCGCTGAGCTCGCTTGTGCATGAAAACTCCGTCGAGGTGTCCCGTCTCCACGGAGCGGATCTCGATGGCCTTCTCTCCCCAGCCCATGATCTGGTTGGAGTGGATGTAGGCTGCAGGGGGGGCGGGGACAGGGCGCACACACACACACACACACACACACACACACACACACACACACACACAGGGGGTTGGACAGGAGAGCGTTCAGCACCAGCCTCACACCCAAGCCAACCGCACCTCCTCGGCCTCCTGGAGATTATTGCAGCAGTTTCTGACGCGTGGACGAGCAGCGACAACACAGCTGAGAGGCTGCGTTTCCATTCACCATGAATTCAACTGAAACCATTTAATTAATTTGTATTTTACTGTGGGTGCAAGAAAACGAACTGACACAGGAGTAGAAACATTGTGCTGATCTTTATATTAGTTTGGCACAATGAAACCGGGCTGAAGGTGGATTATTTGACAATAAAAAGGAAGGTAAGCGATGGAACGCATGTGCTCAGCTCGGCCAGTGGAGTGGTTCCATGGAGGGGGAGCCTCTACTTCACTGGAGTCCAGGGTTAGTCTCCAGTTTTACAAAACAGGCTGGTTTTTATTTTGTTTCCTTTTTTTGTGGGGGGGGAGTGGATCCCAGAAAAGAAGCTCATTATCGGATATCAAACACTACGATGCAGGTTGTTGTGTTTTGTCTTGAGGGTGGGGGGGGGGGGGGGGGGGGCTGGGGGGTGCAGGGGAGGGGGGCTGAGGCAGGGCTTGGCTGTGAGAAACTCTGGTTTTGGCAGTAAAACACACACAAACATGTAAACGAGTAAATGATGTGCTGTAGTTACACGAAGAACAAAGACGCAGGTTTGATAGCATCAGAGTGAAGGCAGGATGCAACAAACACTCTGACTGACTCAGATCTCATAAGATCCAAGATCCATCCTTGATGTGGTTATGCTCTGTCAGGGCCTGTTTTCTCTGTGTGTGATTGAGCTAAGCCTGAATAATGAATGGATTTAGAAGGAGGGGGCTCTGCTTCTTCCCTCTCCTGGCTTTTCAGCAGCAGAATCTCTGGAAGTTGTTCTGATGTTTATTTTTCACGGCTCAGACAATCAAGGAGGAAGGTGAAATGGTTAATATTTTACACTTAACAGTCACGTGGATCTAAAAGACAAAACTTAACACAGCAAACAAAACAACACACAAGCTTTTCCCCCAACGCTTAAACAAGAGATATATTGATAGACTGCGATGGGGTGAAAGTAGAAGAAGAGGATAGAGCAGGGGTGGGAAACCCTGGTCAGCAGCAACACACCTGATTCTACTCATGAAGGGTCTTAAGCAAGAGCTCTAATGGTTGATTAATAGATTTAGGTGTGTGACTGCTTGGTTGGAACACCTGCTGTGGCTCTCTAGGACCAGGGTTCACTACCCCTGCTCTATCCTCCACTTTGACTATCTACCCCTGGGATAGAGGGTCGAGGATAGAGGGGAGAGAGTGGGAGGTAAAGGGTAGGAGTAGGCAATCCTGGTCCTGGAGGGCCGGTAGAAGATAAAGGGTAGGTGGTAAACGGTAAAGGGTACAAGGTAAAGGGTACAAAGTGAAAGGTACAAGGTACTAGGCAGAGGGTACTAGGTAGAGGGTACATGGTAGAAGGTAAAGGGTACAAGGTAAAGGGTACTAGGTAGAGGGTACAAGGTAGAAGGTAAAGGATACAAGGTAAAGGGTACTAGGTAGAGGGTACAAGGTGAAGGGTACAAGGTAAAGGGTAGGGGGTAGGAGGTACAAGGTAAAGGGTACAAGGTAGAAGGTACAAGGTCGAAGGTAAAGCGTAGGAAGAAGGAGGTTAAGGTAGGAGGTAGGAGGTAGGAGGTGGTGCTCAAACATTGAGGGGCTGTGTTGTTGTCAGCTCATACAGTTGATGGATGATCAACACTTAAAAATTAAAGATACACTGAGTTTTCAGGTTTATGCTTCTTTGGTCCTTTATATCTGTTAAGTGATGAGAACACATCATTTAAACATCTAACTTTGCTCCAACCTACAGCAGCGTGGTATGTTGAGTGATGGCAGCAAAACGGATCATCTGACATGTGAGAAAATCATCAGTTTTAGCTTTGATTCTCAAATCCATCCCCGCCTTCTACCTGCAAACCAGGTGCGGGAGAAAACATGTTTTCACCTTTATTTCTGATGTGTAATATTTTCTCTTGCATGAAGTTTTTTTTTTCATTTTTTTCTTATTTTTTTAATTGGTTAGTGTTCACGCTTTAAATGCTGCTTTTGATACACGCTATATAAATACACTTTATGACTATTGTTATTAGTGATGATTTCCACAACATGTTCACTAACCATTCAAGAAAACAAAGTGAAAGTGTCAGTATGGAGCAAACGTGATTTCTGGGGTCGATACGTTCTCATCGCTTTACTGAATAAAGTTTCATTGAATCCTACCAAAACCCAGGTGCATCCTTTACGCAGGTAAAACCAGGTGAGCAGTGGTGAAGGTGGAGGTGGAAGCAGGAGGTGGAGAGAGAGGAGAGCTGCTCTGAGGGAGGAGGGAGTGGTGGGAGGAGGTGAAAGATGATCTGCTGAGACCGCTCATAGAAGGTCAGAGGTCAGGGAGAAGCGAGCTGATTGGTTGACGTACCGACGGAGGTGGGCATCTCGCCCCACTGCAGCACCACGTCTTTGGTGATGCGTCCGTAGGTGTTGACGTAGACGCCCTCGTCCTCGTAGCACAGCAGCATCTCCATGCCGTCCGTCTTGGGCAGGACGACGATGGCGTGCGGGGTCACCTGACCCTGAATCTGCCGGGGCGACACACGGGATGGTGGGTTGGAGGGGGTAGGGGCAGGGGGTCAGGAGCTGTCGTGAGCCCGTCGCTGGACCCCCCCACCCCACCCCGAGAGAAACTGCTGCAACAATAGTGTCCTCGGCCATGCTGTCGCCATGGAAACAGACATGAGCACAATGCGGCTCATGACTGCTCAGAGCAATGGGAGGCGGTTGCCGTGGTTACCGTCTCCTTCTCCCATCCATCACTAACTGTAACCAGACCGAGGTTAGAGTAGGATGCTGAGTCATCCACTCATTCATTCACTCATTCATTCAATCAATTATTCATCTGTTCCATCACTCCTCCACTTATTTAATAAAATCACCCGCTAATCATTCACTCATTCATCCACTTTTCCATTCAATCAATTATTCATCCTCTCCACCATTTACTCCTTCACTCATTCATTCATTCATCAGCTCGATCATTCATTCTATCATTCCCTCACCACTCATCCTTCACTCATTTGCTTATTTATCCACCTCATCACTCATTCATTAATTCATCCTCTCAATCGAACTTAATGACTTATTTGTTTATGTCATTTTTTTCCTCATTCTTTTTCCTTTCATGCATTCATTCATTCATTCCGACTGACTCACTGATTCATTCATTTATGAACTCACTCATCCTCATTCAATCTGACTTATTCAATCACTTCTTCACTCCCTCACTAACTTTCATTCACTCACCTCTGTTGCTCATTCAATCTAAATTAATTAATTCACGTTTTCATTAATTTGCTCACTCACTCATGTCATTATTCATTCATTCATAAATTTCTTTGCTTGTCTGTTGTTAGATTCATTGATTCATCCTCATTAATGGTTGCTTGTTTCACTACTTCACACATTCACTCAGTTTCACCCATTAAACACGTGCAGTAAGGTGACAGGGTGAATCATGGCGTCATCGTTCCCTCTCTTACATGTGAGGGGATGCAGATGTCGTACGGGTTCCCAGAGTCCACGTCGATCACATGGAAGCCTGCGTTGGAGCCGTAGATGACCTTTAACCTCTGACCCTCCTCCACCGTCAGGTCCACCAGCAGGGGGCGGTGCTGCAGCTCAGTGAACGACTGACGCACACACGCACAAAGAAAGAAAAACATCCTGTTACTAAACTGTTAAAGGCTGAATTTGCCACAGTAAAAAATAAATAAAGAAATAATGTAATACCATTCAATATAATTAAATTAATAATTCAAATGATTAAATCATGATGAAATAAAAGGTTCAATTATCAAATAAATTAAGTAAAGTAAAAATGTATTGTATTAATTCTTTTCTTTTTACATCTGTTTTATTTATGTCCATATTACCTAAATACATAAACAAATATGAAACAAATAAAAAATAAAAAAAACATTAAACATGTTCATACATATATATTTATAGATATATACAAACCTATATTTATGTCTATATAGCCTTCTCCTTGGCCTAATATTTCAAATACTGGCCTAATATTGTCTCCTTTGTGTATAATGACATTAAGGTTTTCTATTCTCTTCTATTTGTTAATTAAGCCTTTTATTTCTTTTTCCTATTGCAGCAGCGGCTCTGCTCGTCTCACCTTAAAGGCCATGAACTTGTGGTAGGGTTTGGGGGCCCAGGCGTAGATCTCCACTGAATTCTTCAGGGCGATCACCAAGAATTTGATCCTCTCGTACTTCACTGCAGAGCGAGAGCAAAAACAAGAGTAAAACACCCACACAAACTCTTTCAGTTACTCGGCTGCTTTTCTTATATATAGTATATAGTATTTCACTTCATCTTCATAATGTATGTAATAATAAATACAACACGTCGTATATAATATCAGATCAGTCAGAGGGGTCTACTACCGCTACTTTTACTGCAATAAAATATATATAATAAAAATTTGGCATTAACCCATTTAATTAAAAAAAATTAGCTTGCAAGATCAACACATGCATTTTACCACTAAGAGCTCCTCAGCATGCAAACTTCATGCCCTTTTACATTTTTTGTTGGATTAGATGGTGAACTTTTTTTTATTTATGATAAACAGCAGTATACTAGTAGTGCAGCCTTAATAATAAATGTTCATCAAATACAACAGTTCTATCTGTTAATAAATATATATACAAATATAAATATCTAAAATAATATTGTCAAGGTTTGAGAAAAAACAGATAGTGACCAATCAATAGATTTTAATAAAGACAAAGAATGTGTTAAACGATAAAGATTTTACTGAACTAGAAGATTTGAGTTCTTCTTCCACTTCCTCTTTTCTACTGAGTTAGAAAATTACTTTAAACTGATATTAATTTAATACCAAATAGCTTCATATTGTTGGAATTGTGGTCGTGCTTCTTCTGTAGAGATTTTCCAGTTTTCCTACCGACTTTGTAGTGGACGCAGCCCTCCAGCTCTCCAACAGTGATCCAGCCCTGTTTCTTCTCCACCTCAGGGTCATTGTGTAATATCCGGTTTCTGAGCCACGACAGGTAGTAAACTCGCAGCTTGTTCTTCTTCCCTGGTTCAGGCAAAATTAAAAAAAAGGTTTTACTTTAGTGCAGTGGTTCTCAAGTAGTGAGGCCCCCCAGGGGGGGCATGAGGATATGTCAAGGGGGACGCTTTAGACCTCAGAGAACATGCTTTTTTATTTTTTTTTAATGTCCTTGTATAAAGCTAAAGTGCACCTCCACTCCATTAGGGGGCAGTGGCGCTCTCATTGGCAGAGTGTGAGCAGGGAGCATAGAGTTTCATAGACAGGAATAGATATATACACAAATAGAGCGTGGTAACGTCATCAAACCATCAAAGTCCTCATCCTCTGTTTCTGATTCCAACAGCAGCTAAATCTCCATCAAACATGCCAGCTTCACTTTCTTCACCATCAGAGTCACTTTCCTCTAAATGATGCGTTATAATCTGCTGGAAGTTGCTGTGCTACCGTAGTCCTGGTCTGGATGGAGAAATGGACAAAAACAAAAGCACCGAGACGGAAATGTTCAATTTTCATTTCTTCTGCTGCTTTACTGCTTTTAGTGAATGGTGACCATAGGAACACTTCTCCCACTCGTTCTTTGATCCACTGATCCAGTCTTTTCTCTGTGATCCACTGATCCAGTCTCTGCTCTGTGATCCACTGATCCAGCCTTTGCTATGTGATCCACTGATCCAGTCTCTGCTCTGTGATCCACTGATCCAGTCTGTGCTCTGTGATCCACTGATCCAGTCTATGCTCTGTGATCCACTGATCCAGTCTCTGCTCTGTGATCCACTGATCCAGTCTCTGCTCTGTGATCCACTGATCCAGTCTTTGCTCTGTGATCCACTGATCCAGTCTCTGCTCTGTGATCCACTGATCCAGTCTCTGCTCTGTGATCCACTGATCCAGTCTCTGCTCTTTGATCCACTGATCCAGTCTTTGCTCTGTGATCCACTGATCCAGTCTCTGCTCTGTGATCCACTGATCCAGTCTTTCCTCCAACTCGTACCACCTGTCTTATGTCTTAAACTCAGCTGTGTAGCTGATTTCCTTCAGTTTAAACTGTGCTTTATCAGCGTGTCTCTTTACCATTTTCAGGTTGTTAAAACAACCATGTTCTGCATAACGCACATCCCCGTTATTTTATCTACAATCCATGCCCACACTTCCCCTACATACAGACATAGGGAGCATTTTGAAGAGAATATAAGACTTTAATGTGGGCTTATACTCCTGAAAATACAGTAATTAAAAAAACCTGTATGAGTAGAAAATGACAGTCATAGACTAGAGAAACTATAGTTGGTGATGAGATTAAATAGGTTTTACATTGTGAAGAAGAACCAGTAGGAGATAAATAGTTTTGTTTCCGCATCATGCAAATATCTTCCAGAATATAAAAATGTATTTTTAGAAAGTGAAACGGACCTGAGATGGTGACCAGGACGTTGAGTCCCTCCAGGACGTCCATCTGCTGGAAACGTCTCCGGTTGATCAGGTTGTAGACTTTACCCTGACCACTCCGGTCCAGCAGCATCAGGCCGTTCTCAGTCCCCACCAACAGGTTCACGCCTGCACACACACACACACACACACACACACACACACACACACACACACACACACACACACACACACAATGTTAATAATCACCTGTCCACAGGTTAATTGCATGTCCACAGGTTAATTGCATGTCCACAGGTTAATTGCATGTCCACAGGTTCATTAACTGTCCACAGGTTAATTGACTCACCCCACAGGGCTGCACACAGGATCTCAGAGTTGAATCTCTTCTTGTATTTGCGGATCTCGGGCGTGTCGCTGTGCGGCCGGATGTTGGTGGGGTTCACGTTGACCACAGAGATCTTCCTGGCCTCGTTGAGCCGCGCCTGCTCCTGCTCATGTTTCAGCAGCTCATCAGCAAACAGAGCTGCACACACACACACACACACACACACACACACACACGTCAGGTCATGTGATTTAAATCACTCAATGCATTTATTCAATTTTATTGAGTTCTTAATGTAGAATGTATTTAGACAGTAATCTATCAATTTCTATTATAGTTTTGAGGGATTTGACTTGTTCTGCTGTTTTTTCAGGAAGTTTCATTCACAAAAATGTAACTGGACAGAAACCATCAACGTCATAGCACGTGATAAAAGCTGCAGTAAGGGGATTTTAATTTGTTTCGTAGTGGGACATCCTGTGTCTCTCGAAGATCTACGATACATGAATCTATACTGGGGTCTGTTTTATATCAAACATAAGGAGAAATGATTAAATGCTGTGGAGCTGCTATCCTTCATGTTTCAGGAATACCCCAACGACTCCTGCTGGTGGAGGATAGTAGCTCTACAGGATCAGGACTGGGCCCTGTCTACAGTGAAGCTCTCAGATGTTCAGGTTACCTGAGGCGGAGATGTTATCGTCATCGTCGGTCGGGGACGTGCCGTACACTCTGGGGTCGACGAACGGCGTGAACGACGCCTTGGAGCCGCCGCCCATCCCGAACTGTCAATCACAGACACAGGGAGGGGTCAGGGGTCGAGTGTCTAAAGGTTTGATGATTTAGAGCAAAGAAGTGAGTTCAGCTTCAGTTTGTCATCGAAACAAGTGTCTGTGGAAAATAAAGGAAACACAACGTGTTCAGTGAAGCTGCGTAACATCAGGGTCCAGTCCGGTCCACTGGACGACGTAATAATGGGACTAAAAATGTTCCACTTCCTGGTT
>JAYKQN010000038.1:232500-240000 GCA_036785175.1 Eupleurogrammus muticus
AGAAAAGAAATACATGTGGAGTGTGTGTGTGTGTGTGTGTGTGTGTGTGTGTGTGTGTGTGTGGGATGGACTGTTCACATGATTAATGAACATGTATTAATCAGTTTATCATTAATAAAGTATTAATGACTATATTATTAAAAATTATGAATCAGTTTATCATGTATAAACTGATAATAACTACTAATAACTTTAATAGATTTTTTTTTTAGGATTTTAAGTATTTCCACATGAATATTTTTCTGTTATTTTACAAAACCAAACATCTAATTTGTAAAAAGAAACTGAGCAAATATGTGTTATTTTACTGAATGACAGGAAACAGACGGATGAACTGAAGATGGAGCTGATGAATATCAAATAATAAACAGAAACACACATAATAAATACATGAATCCTGCAGGAAAAGTGTTAGTGAGTTGAAGTTAGTGACTAATTCACTTCATGCAATAAATCAGCAGCAGAAACGTCACATTCAGCCACAGATAAACTGTAAAATAATACCACCACCCCATTAGAATAAAGGCCTAATCACTTTAGATTTTGGGAAAACAACAACTTTATCAAAGTCCTAGAATGTTCTATCAGACAATCATGTGTTTACTGGATGACTGTGACACACATACAACGTTGTTGTGATGTCACTAACATCAAAGAATGAAGTGACTTCAGTCCTGAACATTCTAGTGACTTTATTCCACTTTAACCTGGATCAAACTGTCCTTTCATTCATAGTGAAAACTCTAGAGTTAAATAAACTAATGTCAGTTTGTCTTTCCCAGGTTCTTCTTTCCTGTTTTTATTGAACGTAACTCATCAACATCCAGTTTGACTTTTAAAACCTGAGATGTGTTATAATAAAGAAAAAGACTTTATTTTAACTTATTGAACTTTACATCATGTGATAGACCACGTGGTGAGTAGACAGATCCTCGGCATCGTGACCTGATCCACACGATTAAAAGAAGATTAAAAGTTAGAAAGAAGGAAGATAAAAGGTTAGAGGAGTAAAGGTCAGAGGGAACTTCCACCTGAGGGTTAGTGAGGAGGAGGAAGAGGAGGAGGAAGAAAAGCTTCTGTTGATCCTGCGACTGACCCGGCGGCCTGGGCTCCGCCCCCTGCCGTCAGGGCTCCGCCCCCTTGACCCAGGGCTCCGCCCACCTGCCCGTCGCCGTGGCGACTGAGCAGCGGGCCGCTCGGGGACGCAGGTGACGCGGATCTGGGGCACGTTGCGGTGGTCACGGGCGGGGCTAACGTGGGCGGGGTAAGACGGGGGGCGGGGCCGGCGGGGGCGGTACCCGGGCAGCAGGAGCAGGTTCTCCAGGCCCAGGTCCCGCGGCTCCCTGAAGGAGTGGTACTTCTTGGGAGGAACGCGGGGCGAGTTGCTCTGAGCCCGACGCATCACCTGCACACAAGGTGTAATAAAAAACACGGCTGCCTCCTCACAACCTGCAAAAACCCTCTACTGCAGAGTGTTGCCATGGCAACAATGATCTTTATTTTGTCTTAAAGAAAATGTGACATAAAATCGATGTTTTTACAATCAGGTGTAAGAAGGGGGCTTTTTTTTTTAAGGACAATAAATTGGAACTCACACGTGTTTTTTCTAACATTCCCACAATAGATTTGTTCTGTTGTTTTACCACGTCTAAGTAATATTTAATGCAGTAGAGGGTCAATGTGAAACTCTTCATTAGCACATAAAATATAAAAAGGAACGTCACAGCAGATTTTTGTTGTTGTTGCAGCTAAAAAAAGAATCATTGATTAGAAGAAAAAGAGCTGGAGGAAAAAACTTAGATACAGCACTAAGACACATCTTAAACACACAGCGATGTTCTGCTAGAAGAAAAGAGCAGATGATGAAATATTCAGGAAATATTATCAAAGCAGTTTCTGATTGGACGAGTCAATATGGATTTTTATTTGTACATTTTACAGCTTGGTAGAACACAAGATGAAATGGATGGAGAATGGATGAAATGTTATATTTAATCATAATCTTCATTTACAGCTTTTAATTTATTGTTTAAGAACTTCTCCTTTTGTTGTTGATTTAAACCTGAATAATAATCCAGAACATGAAGGATCCTCGTGTCTCGACCTGTTTAAGCTCTGATTATTGTATCGTAGATCCTCCACAGACACAGGATGTCTCACTAGGAAACTATTTAAAAGCTTTTTTTGCTTGTTTTAACTCATAAAAACCTGGATGCATTTCTCCTTATACACCAACACAGAACACTTCTGAAACTTGTTGTTGAAATACCAACTCAGTATCAGAGATCTGATATGTCTGATGTGTGTTATATGTGTGTGTGTGTGTGTGTGTGTGTGTGTGTGTGTGTGTCACCTCCTCGGCCCAGGCTGGCTTGTCATTGGTTCCTGGGGCCTGGTCCTTGTAGTGGTACAGCTGTTTCTTGTCCTGGGGGGGTCGTGGTGGCTCCTGCTGCTGCTGCTGCAGCGACACCAGGTATGCTCGCTCCTGCTGCAGCTGACGCTGCAGGCGCTCGGCCTGCCGCTGCTCCTCGATCTGCTTCCTCTTGTACTCCTGAACGCCACAAACACACAGGAAACACGCAGTGAACGTCGAGAAGGAACCGTTTCTCTGCCGTTTCACCCATGAAGGCTAAAACAAGGCTAAATGAATGAATTATAAAATAAATAAACATCCATCCATCCATCCATCCATCCATTGTCTTCCGCTTTATCCGGGGCCGGGTCGCGGGGGCAGCAGTCTAAGCAGGGACTCCCAGACTTCCCTCACCCCGGACACGTCCTCCAGCTCCTCCGGTGGGACCCCAAGGCGTTCCCAGGCCAGCCGAGAGACATAGTCCCTCCAGCGTGTCCTGGGTCTTCCCCGGGGCCTCCTCCCGGTGGGACATGCCCAGAACACCTCCCTAGGGAGGCGTCCAGGAGGCATCCTGAGCAGATGCCCGAGCCACCTCAGCTGGTTCCTCTCAATGTGTAGGAGCAGCGGCTCTACTCCGAGCTCCTCCCGTGTGACCGAGCTCCTCACCCTATCCCTAAGGGTGCGCCCGGCCACTCTGCGGAGGAAGCCCATTTCAGCCACTTGTATACGCGATCTTGTCCTTTCGGTCATTACCCAAAGCTCATGACCATAGGTGAGGGTAGGAACGTAATAAATAAACACATAAAAAAATTAAAAGCACCTGCAAAAAACATATGCTGCACCTTTAATTGTGTTAATGGAAAAAGCAGAATCTTTAAAGAGGAAAATGAGGAAACAACAAGTGGAGCCAGCTCAGGTTCGTCCACTGGTACTGATGCTGTTTCCATGGTCACCACCTTGGAGCTGTTGTCATGGGAACCTTTGACACTGTAGCGTGTGTGTGTGTGTGTGTGTGTGTTACCAGCAGTAAAGCCTGCTCCTGCAGGAGCTGCTGCTGCAGAATCTCCAGCTGCCTCTGCTCCTCCTCCAGCTGCCTACGGATATACTCCTAACCAATCAGCACACGGGCCAGGCGAGAGACGCAGCCAATGAGAGCGAACCGAGGCGGGAGAGAAGCGAATCGGAGCCCAGGCAACCAGTGACATCACCAGAGCAGGAAGGAATAAAGGAGGAGGAGGACAAGAGTAGATTTATTGAAGAGGTGTGAAAGTAGAGATTAAGTCAGAAATAGAGATAAAAGGAGAGGAAACAGCAGCAGGGTGTAATTAACAGAAGGAAGAGACAGGCTCATTGTTGCAGAAACACAGGCTAAAGATCAGGGTGGAATCAGCCGCTGGAGACGTGCAGCTTCCTCCTCTGATGTGTGAAACTAAACTTCATCTAAAGAACTGATATTACACTGCAGGTAAAACTTTTGTTTTAAATTCTTGTAGAATTGTTGAGGAATATTTCTCTATTCATATCTTGACGCCTGGCTTTTAGTCGCTGAAACACTGGTTCCTACGTTTCCCAGCATGCAGCTGCAGATGCAGATGAAGAGTAAAACAACACGTGTGATGCCACGCCCCCCGGGGAGGCAGCTGTGACGTCACAGGGCGGGTGGGCGTGGCCTACCTGCTCCCGCTCGGCGTGCCTCCTCTCCTCCTCCCGCCGGAGCTGCTCCATCTCCTCGTATCGTCTCCTCTGTTCTCGCTCCTGCTGCTTCCTCAGCTCACGCTCACGCCGCTGTTGCTGCACGATAAAAACACCAATATGTCATTCAGAGAGTGTGTGTGTGTGTGTGTGTGTGTGTGTGTGTGTGTGTGAGCAACCAAAAGTAAAAAAAAGTATAAAAAACCTTAGAAGTGAACGTTCGATTTATATTTTTGCTGGCTTAAATATTATTGTATTTGTTGGGTGTATCTTATTTATTTATTTAAATATTTAATTTTGCCAGAACCTCCTCCAGCCGGCGCCGCTGCTCCTTCTGCTCCTCGATGCGTTTCTGCCGCTCCGCCAGCAGCTGGCGCTTGTGCTCCTCGTTTTGCTGCTGTTCCAGCTGTTGGCGCCGGATCAGCTCTGACCGCTCCTTATTGGCCAGCTGCAGGCGCAGGAAGTCCCGCCTCAGCGTGGACTCACCGGGGATGTTGATGATCGAACTGGAGCGGAACCAGAGATAAGAGATGATGCTACAGCTGAAGTTCTTATTTCATCACATAGAACTCAGTTAAGTTAAGTGGATGACAAAGGGCTGAGCTGATGTAGCAGTGAACCTACCTGGGTTCTCCAACGTCTCGCTCTTCATCCTCTTCCTCACTCCCACTGTACTCGTACTCTGTTTCATCTGCAGACAAAACCAACAACTCAGGAAAAGTCTGACCCTTCATGCAGCTGTCTGCAGCCGTCTGTAACTGTCTGTAACTGTCTGCAGCCGTCTGTAACTGTCTGCAGCTGTCTGTAACTGTCTGCAGCTGTCTGCAGTCGTCTGTAACTGTCTGCAGCAGTCTGTAACTGTCTGTAACTGTCTGCAGCCGTCTGTAACTGTCTGTAACTGTCTGTAACTGTCTCCAGCCGTCTGTAACTGTCTATAACTGTCTGCAGCCGTCTGTAACTGTCTGCAGCAGTCTGTAACTGTCTGTAACTGTCTGCAGCCGTCTGTAACTGTCTGTAACTGTCTGTAACTGTCTCCAGCCGTCTGTAACTGTCTATAACTGTCTGCAGCCGTCTGTAACTGTCTACAGCTGTCTGTAACTGTCTGCAGCCGTCTGTAACTGTCTGCAGCCGTCTGTAACTGTCTGTAACTGTCTGTAACTGTCTCCAGCCGTCTGTAACTGTCTATAACTGTCTGCAGCCGTCTGTAACTGTCTATAACTGTCTGCAGCTGTCTGTAACTGTCTGCAGCCGTCTGTAACTGTCTGCAGCCGTCTGTAACTGTCTGCAGCCGTCTGTAACTGTCTGCAGCAGTCTGTAACTGTCTGCAGCTGTCTGCAGTCGTCTGTAACTGTCTGCAGGTCTGTAACTGTCTGCAGCTGTCTGTAACTGTCTGCAGTCGTCTGTAACTGTCTGCAGGTCTGTAACTGTCTGCAGCCGTCTGTAACTGTCTGCAGGTCTGTAACTGTCTGCAGCCGTCTGTAACTGTCTGCAGGTCTGTAACTGTCTGCAGCCGTCTGTAACTGTCTGCAGCCGTCTGTAACTGTCTACAGCTGTCTGTAACTGTCTGCAGCCGTCTGTAACTGTCTGCAGCAGTCTGTAACTGTCTACAGCTGTCTGTAACTGTCTGCAGCTGTCTGTAACTGTCTGCAGCCGTCTGTAACTGTCTGCAGCCGTCTGTAACTGTCTGCAGCAGTCTGTAACTGTCTGCAGCTGTCTGCAGTCGTCTGTAACTGTCTGCAGGTCTGTAACTGTCTGCAGCCGTCTGTAACTGTCTGCAGCTGTCTGTAACTTTATGCAGCTGTCTGCAGTCGTCTGTAACTGTCTGCAGGTCTGTAACTGTCTGCAGCCGTCTGTAACTGTCTGCAGGTCTGTAACTGTCTGCAGCCGTCTGTAACTGTCTGCAGCCGTCTGTAACTGTCTGCAGCCGTCTGTAACTGTCTGGAGCCGTCTGTAACTGTCTGCAGCCGTCTGTAACTGTCTGCAGCCGTCTGTAACTGTCTACAGCTGTCTGTAACTGTCTGTAACTGTCTGCAGCCGTCTGTAACTGTCTGCAGCAGTCTGTAACTGTCTGCAGCCGTCTGTAACTGTCTGCAGCAGTCTGTAACTGTCTGTAACTGTCTGCAGCCGTCTGCAGCTGTCTGTAACTGTCTGCAGCCGTCTGTAACTGTCTATAACTGTCTGCAGCTGTCTGTAACTGTCTGCAGCCGTCTGTAACTGTCTGCAGCCGTCTGTAACTGTCTGCAGCAGTCTGTAACTGTCTGCAGCTGTCTGCAGTCGTCTGTAACTGTCTGCAGGTCTGTAACTGTCTGCAGGTCTGTAACTGTCTGCAGCCGTCTGTAACTGTCTGCAGCCGTCTGTAACTTTATGCAGCTGTCTGCAGTCGTCTGTAACTGTCTGCAGGTCTGTAACTGTCTGCAGCCGTCTGTAACTGTCTGCAGGTCTGTAACTGTCTGCAGCCGTCTGTAACTGTCTGCAGCCGTCTGTAACTGTCTGGAGCCGTCTGTAACTGTCTGCAGCCGTCTGTAACTGTCTGCAGTCGTCTGTAACTGTCTACAGCTGTCTGTAACTGTCTGCAGCCGTCTTTAACTGTCTGCAGCAGTCTGTAACTGTCTGCAGCCGTCTGTAACTGTCTGCAGGTCTGTAACTGTCTGCAGCCGTCTGTAACTGTCTATAACTGTCTGCAGCCGTCTGTAACTGTCTGCAGCCGTCCGTAACTGTCTGCAGTTGTCTGCAGTCGTCTGTAACTGTCTGCAGGTCTGTAACTGTCTGCAGTTGTCTGCAGTCGTCTGTAACTGTCTGCAGGTCTGTAACTGTCTGCAGCCGTCTGTAACTGTCTGCAGCCGTCTGTAACTGTCTGCAGCTGTCTGTAACTGTCTGCAGCCGTCTGTAACTGTCTGCAGCCGTCTGTAACTGTCTGCAGGTCTGTAACTGTCTGCAGCCGTCTGTAACTGTCTATAACTGTCTGCAGCCGTCTATAACTGTCTGCAGCCGTCTGTAACTGTCTGCAGCCGTCTGTAACTGTCTGCAGGTCTGTAACTGTCTGCAGCTGTCTGTAACTGTCTGCAGCCGTCTGTAACTGTCTGCAGCCGTCTGTAACTGTCTGCAGGTCTGTAACTGTCTGCAGCCGTCTGTAACTGTCTATAACTGTCTGCAGCCGTCTGTAACTGTCTGCAGCCGTCTGTAACTGTCTGCAGGTCTGTAACTGTCTGCAGCCGTCTGTAACTGTCTGCAGCTGTCTGTAACTGTCTGCAGCCGTCTGTAACTGTCTGCAGCTGTCTGTAACTGTCTGCAGCCGTCTGTAACTGTCTGCAGCCATCTGTAACTGTCTGCAGGTCTGTAACTGTCTGCAGCCGTCTGTAACTGTCTGAAGCCGTCTGTAACTGTCTGTAACTGTCTGCAGCCGTCTGTAACTGTCTGCAGGTCTGTAACTGTCTGCAGCCGTTTGTAACTGTCTA
>JAYKQN010000038.1:250000-255000 GCA_036785175.1 Eupleurogrammus muticus
GGGTTTTAAGTAGTTAACAACACATGATTCAACTACACTGTATTCTAGGTGGTTAAATATTTAAAATATATTATTATTTAGCACAAAATCATGATTTTTGTAAATAAAATGGACTTTTAGAGAACATGACACTACATCTGAGACATTTGAAGTCAGTATTTTAAATAAAGTTTTTTCTCATGTCACAAACATGACAAGACGCTCAGAGACAAGAACTGAGCTGAAGCTCCATCATTTAAAATGTGTTTCAATGTCTGATGGGAATATTTAAATAGTGCACGTGAGTGTGGTTGTGATGTCACAACCACACAGCTCCCTCCCCTATTCATTCATTTAAAACAGCCAATCAGAAAAAAAGCTTGTTAATGTTAAAGACACAAACATATTCTTATGATTCCCATGAATTTATATTGTGTTTGTGACATCACAACTTCATATAGGGGACAAAGTGTCCTCGTTTTTTTCTTGTTTTTTCAAAATAAAATACCAAAGTCAAAGTATTGATCTTACATGAAAGTTCCTGGATCTGATGTGTGTATATATATATATATATATATATATATATATATATATATATATATATATATATACACACATATATATACATATATATACACATATATATATATATATATATATATATATATATATATATATATATATATATATATATATATATATATATATATGTGTGTATAAAAGGTCACAGGATGAATGTTGATTCAGTGGGAGGAAACAATCTTCTCTCTGATCTTTTCTATATTTATGAAATGTCATAATTTGACCTTTTTATGCTTCATAAACAGTTTTTATGTGAAGTCGTGTGAAATGTTTGGAGGCTAAATGTGTTGGTTTGGTGGTGGAACATCAGAGTTGTTTAAAAAGGCTGAAAGCCGCTGGTTTGACGCTGCAACACGTGTGGTTTTATACAGGATTAGTTTCAAACGTGTTTTATGTCAATAATTCAGAGGATGGGATCAGTTTGCTGACAGCAGCTTTGCAGTCTTTGATTCACTATAGAATATCAGAAATAACCATCACATTTATTTATACATTTAAAATCAATTTACAAAATCACACATAGAAGCAATAAAATCAAATTTTAAATTAGTGGAAATAGAAATCTGTGAGATGTTCTAGAAACACAAAATCCATCGAGACAATTTAGAAGATTTTGTAGAGGATTTGTGCAGGAAGCATTTTCATGTATTTGAATAAACTGTGCTCATGCAAAACTTCAACAGATGATATGAAATATTCTCACACACACACACACACACACACACACACACTGTTCACCGCTCGTTTCTGTTGCCCTCATGTGGACAAACATCTGTTAAAAAGCAAAAGGAAAAACGACCCTGGTGAGATTAAACTTCCTGTTTCCTGTTTCTGTCACAATTCACGTTTAAAAAATGTGAAAACGAGACCAGAACCAGAGAAGTGTCGATGTGAAGCAGTAAAGACACTAATGAACAGGACTGACGCGTCTGGGCGTTTCCACCTTTGTCTGCAGCTGATGATTAATGTCATGTTAGGGCAGGTAACACACACACACACACACACACACACCTCAGCTCACCTCTGACAGGCTGATTCACATCTGTTCATATGATTATTTTTGGAATTATATGAAGAAATCCTGCATGAAAATTAATCTGCGACCACTGTGATCATCTATTAAACTAAAATGTCAAAATGATGATTCCAGCTTCTAAAAGGTCAAATCTGAGAGTATTTGAATATGTTGAGTGTTTTTCTGTGAATCCTCCGCGTGGTTTTTATCTGAGTTTAAAGGACAAGTTCATGTTTTTCTTCTTGTCAAAATGAAGCTGTGGCTGTTTTTCCTGCTGTAATTATCCCTCCTGTTCATACATGTTTAACACAGCAGCTTCTGTTTGTCAACGCGCACGCACACACACACACACGCACACACACACACACACACACACACACACACACACACACACACACACACACACGCATTTGACAAAATGTGAGTTTCAGATTTTTTTCATGTAACATAAAGAAGTAAAAACTGAGACAGACACTAGTTAATGACTTATTAATACCTCATTTATTCCATCATTTCACAAACAAGCATCACATGACGTGTTCCTGCAGGTTTGTTTTTCCGTTTAAGGGTCGTAACACGACGAACAACAGTCTGTGCAAATAGTGCGTTTTCATTAAGACACAAGCCAGGCAGGAGGGAGGAAAAGGTGTGAGGCTTGGCGCCGCGTTCAGCATCCGTGGAGCAGGTTGTGTGGTTGGGGAGGAGGTAGAAACACAGGGAGGTAGAGAGGCTCACCAGGAAACAGCAGCTTCATGCACGGCCAAACCAACAGGAACCAGCTGCTTTTACTCCATTCATCAGGTTCATGTCCATTATATTCAGGTAAACGAGGGCAACAGGCAACAGCAGACATTAGTTTGTGTTTCCGTCTTGATGTTCGGCAAAAGCTTCAATACACATGACTGTAATAAACTGTAATCAACTAATAAACTAAAACTGATAAACTGAGGAGAAGAAGAGGAAAATGATTTTCAGGCGTTTTTCAGACCGAGTTAAATCAGGAAACAGCTGATCAATGAGTGGAACCTTCTCTACGTCACAAGTCATTTCCTTCAAATATTTATCGCATTTACTCTTAAGAAAAAATGACTTTTTTTACGTGGGACTTGATGCAGAAAAACACGTCAGGCTTGTTTTTCCTTCAGATAAATGCTGTTGATGCAGCTTTGAATGTCCTGAAACATCTGGTTGTTAAACACACAAATGACATTTCAGCGTCTGAACTAAAAACACGCAATGACACCTGTAGTACATGTGAGGGAAGGTTTTTCTTTTGCTTGTGTGTGTGTGTGTGTGTGTGTACAGTATAAAACAGGTCACTTCAGGTTTCGTAGTAACGCATCATGAGGGACGAGGGTGGACGAACATCAGGTTAAAATCTGGATCTTTGGCACTTTGTGATGTTTAAAAGCTGAAAAAACGACAACGTCGTCAAAGTTTCTGTTAGTGTCGAAACGCGTCCTGTTGCATAGTGTGTGTGTGTGTGTGTGTGTGTGTGTGTTTTACATGTGTGTGTGTGTGTGTGTGTGTGTGTGTCTGCCTTTTTATTTCCTTCCTTCATTCTTCTCCTTCTTGTAAATGTGACGTTGTGATGTCACACTGCTACTCTACTTCTCTCTGGGTGGACTTTACACACACACACACACACACACACACACCAGTATTTGCCTCCTTGCACCTTTTGACCTTTCGCCACATTTCAGGCTGAATCCTGGAACTTTTTGTGAAACACCAGGTGAAACATGAAGCAGTGGAACAACATGTATCTGATATTCTAAACGTTTAAGTTTATGCTTCGTAGAACCGTCACCAACTTTACTGGTAAAAACGGTTCTGTTGTGGTAACAGTCACCATGAGGAAGACGGATCAGACGTGCTGAGACTGGACGGAGGTTCCCGTCATGGAGAAGAATCTGCAGCACAGGAAACGCTGCAGCTACACAGACGACTGAGAAAGTAGAGAACATCGCCTCATTCTGTTGGACGTCACGACTGTTCAGTTTGGTGTTAATTACAAATACAAACGTCTTCATGTACGAAGGTCAAAGGTCAAAACGTTCAAATAGGCCAAATACTATGTGTGTGTGTGTGTTTTATGTGTGTGTGTGTGTTTTATGTGTGTGTGTGTGTGTTTTACGTGTGTGTGTGTGTGTGTGTTTTACATGTGTGTGTGTGTGTTTTACGTGTGTGTGTGTGTGTGTGTGTGTGTGTGTGTGTTTTACATGTGTGTGTGTGTGTGTGTGTGTGTGTGTGTGTGTGTGTGTGTGGCACCGCTGGTTCAGTCCTTCTTGAGGCTGTTTCGTTTAAACTGATCATCAGAATTCTTATAAATTCTGTCCATGATCCAAAAAAACACACACAGGTGAAGTTGTGATGTCACAACCAGATCCAGATCAGCCAATCAGAGGAGGGATCTCTTTCTCAGAACGTGCATAGTGACATCACAACTTCAAACCTTTAAGGCCGTCAGATCCACTGGGGTTGACCCGGTTGGTTCTGACAGGACCCGGGTCACTGAGACCTGATCCAGCTGGAAGAAAAGGACGTCTGAAGAGGAGATTCTCATGGTTCTGATCCAGGTTCTGTATTTGACACCAGACCCCCTGCAGGGCTCCATCATCAGGGTCCTGCAGCGGGTCCCAGGTCTGAGACCCGGGTCTCAGGTCCAGACCTCCATGGGGACCATGGCCTCCTTGGAGCCGATGGAGGGCAGCAGGTTCTCCTCGCACAGGAACTGCAGAGGGAACTGGACCAGGAAGCCCCGGATCTTCTTCAGCTCGTCCAGGGCTCGGCTCGGGTCCTCGTGGTCCAGACCGCGTTTGGCCAGGTAGGACTCGAGTTCCAGAAGGTTCCTGACGTCACTGGACGGGAGGCTCCGGAACACCTGGAGGAGGAGTGGACCCGATGTTGGACTTTTATTTCAGAATTCTGACTTAGAACTTCAGTTCTACTGAATATTTAACTCATTGGTTTTTCCACTGATAAGATTTGAATTTATCAGTGGATGAGTGAATGAATGGATGAATGACTTAATGAATGAATGAATGAATGAATGGATAATGAATGAGTGAATGAATGGATGAATGAATGAATGACTTAATGAATGACTGGATGAATGAATGAATGAATGGATGAATGAATGAATGGATGAATGAATGGATGAATGAATGACTTAATGAATGGATGAATGAATGGATGAATGAATGGATGAATGAATGGATGAATGGATGAATGAATGAATGGATGAGTGACTTAATGAATGAATGAATGAATGAATGGATGAATGACTTTATGAATGAATGGATGAATGAATGAATGAATGAATGGATGAATGAATGAATGGATGAATGACTTTATGAATGAATGGATGAATGAATGGATGAATGAATGGATGAATGATTGAATGAATGAATGAATGAATGGA
>JAYKQN010000038.1:257500-262500 GCA_036785175.1 Eupleurogrammus muticus
CAGTTCAGACAGCACACACACACACACACACACACACACACACACACACACACACACACACACACACACACACACACACACACACACACACACACACACACACACACACACACACACACACACACACACACACACACACACACACACACACACACACACACACACCTGTAGTTGAAGTGCATGACGGCCTGCAGTGCGCTGCCTCCTCCAGTGTTGATGTCACCTGTGAAACCAGGAAGCAGCGGCGTCACCACGTAAACACGGAACCGTTTACCCTCCCTGGAAGATAAGAGAATACTATATAACACAGTACAATACTATATAACACAGTACAATACTATATAACACAGTACAATACTATGTTACACAGTACAATACTATATAACACAGTACAATACTATATAACACAGTACAATACTATATAACACTGTACAATACTATATAACACAGTACAATACTATATAACACTGTACAATACTATATAACACAGTACAATACTATATAACACTGTACAATACTATATAACACTGTACAATACTATATAACACAGTACAATACTATATAACACTGTACAATACTATATAACACAGTACAATACTATGTAATGCAGTATAGTATAATACTATATAATAAAGTATAGTAAAAGACAATATAGTATAATATATAATATGCTGCAGTATAATAAATTATATAAATGCTATAGATACAAGAAATGCAATAAAAATACAAAGAACGTTTAAACATTATCAGCTAAAGAGCAAACAACAGTCTCACATGTTTACGTGAAGCATTATTGATTCCATTTGATTATATATTTATAGTGTGTGTGTGTGTGTGTGTGTGTGTGTGTGTACCTGAACGCTCTGATGATGCGTGCAGCGATGGCGTCTCCTATCTTGTTGAACACGTGTCTGTTGTCTGCACAGCTGATGAAGAACTGATTCTGGAGCAGAAACGCTGTTGTCAGCTGCTTCTTCGTGTTCTTAATGAGCCTCAGTCATTTAGAGCATTTATTTTACTTTTAGCTTATTGATCAGAAGCTTCGCAGAAAATGTCATTTGTTTCCAGATTCCAGTCAGTCTGGTCTTGTTTTAGGTTTTAAATTAAGTATTTTTATGCAGTGTTTTTGTTTTTTTATTCCATATTCTAACTCTATTTTCTGTGTATCATCATCATAAATAGATTCTGTCTCTTCTGTCGTCTCCTCACATGTTGTAGATTTATTCTGATTCCAGCTTTAAGTCCAATAACCTTTGTGTTTGTAAAGATATTCCACATTTATTATCATTCAAACCTGGAGTTTAATTGTTCAGTAAAATGCATCGTGACAGCTGTTTGAGTCGCCATGGAAACAGATGCTGGGTACCTCTATGTAGATGAAGTGGCGGCTGGCTTCGATGGCGTGCAGGTACGCGTTGTGGATGGACTCCTCGTGGTATTTGATGCCGGCCGACCAATCAGAAGCTGAGCGAAGGACCTGGGGGGCATGAGGGAACCAATGAGGATCCATCCATCCATCCATTTTCTATACCTGCTTATTCCTCATTAGGGTCGCAGGGGTCTGCTGGAGCCTATCCCAGCACATTTTATGGCGAGAGGCAGGGATACACCCCAGATGGTCGCCAGCCAATCGTGGGGCACACACACCATTCACACACCATTCACACACACACTCACACCTATGGGCAATTTAGATTTGCCAATTAACCTGAGCATGTTTTGTATTGTGGGAGGAAGCCGGAGTACCCGGTGAAAACCCACGCAGACACGGGGAGAACATGCAAACTCCACACAGAAAGGTCCCAGACCCAGGCCCCAAGGAGGTCTTGAACCTGCGACCTTCTTGCTGTGAGGCAACAGCACTACCAATGAGGATCCTTCATCATTAAATATGCATTTTAAGGAGCTGATGAATACGTTTAAAACTATATTCTGAAGTTGCAGCAGCTCAGACCTGGACCCGGGCCGGGCAGCAGCCGGGGACCTGGTACCGCTGCTCCGTGGCCGTGGTGTGGGACTTGGGCAGCAGGTACGGGAAGGACAGGGACCGGTACTTGGGTTTGACGATCTGGACCAGAAACAGAGCAGATCGGAGCTGTCAGGACCCCCCACTGAGAAGCTCTTTAACGAGGTAATGTACAAAAGGGTGACGTATGAGGTTTAACCTTAAAACAAAACAAAAATAGTTCAACTTCATGTGACGTATGTGTTAGAAAAGGTAAAAAGATGATTAATTTAGCGGATTCAATTATTTTTAAATTGATACTTAAAATATGAACAAGTTAAAAAATGCTGGCGAAACCCTTTAGCAGCTTGACCTCTGACCTTCGTGAAGTTCCACCTCTGGATGAAGTGTCTGGCCACGTCGCGAGCTGCTTTACCGTGGACCACCGACGCAATGTCGTGCCAGGGCATTCTGGGAGTTGTATGCCTGTCGATGAAGTCTGAAAACAGCAAAAAACGATAATTGGTGTTTTAACCAATCAGAACCCAAGAAACGCTGGTGTCGCTGTCCCTTTAAATGTTCTGGAGATTCATCAGCAGCTTCATCATTAACTGAACTGATGAAGGCCTGACTGACCTTTACGGAACCACCGGGTGTGGTCACATGACCACCTGGTGTGGTCACGTGACCACCTGGTGTGGTCATGTGACAGCGATACAGGTGTGAGAGTTTTTACTACTAAAGGTGAGCTTTAACCCGTTAAACAAAAACAGGAACAACGTGATCCCGTCTTGGTTTGTACCATCGAACGGTTTGTCCAGTTGGATCCAGTCTTTGTGGACAAAGTTGCAGTAATCCTTCCCGTGCCAGAAGCGCGTGTTTCCGAAGAGCTCGCCCACGCCCGTCTGGAGGCTACGCACCGACCCGCTCCCTGAAAAACAACAACACAAACACAGCGGTTATAGGACAACAAACTGGGGAAAAACAAACAACAACCCCACAAATCAACAATCAGATTATATAAGTCCATGCAGAACATATCATACGTTTAACTGAATTTATGTTGAATCTTCATTTCTGCAGTAATAACAGTATTTAATGCAATAAGAATATTTACTGCTTTATTATTACGGTATTTTCAGGACCATAAGGCTCCGTACTAAAAGTTCTGTGTGTCATTACTGTGTTTAACACACACATAAGGAACCTATATGGGAGGGTTTATATACACACATAGATATATACACATAGATATATACACACATTTCCTCTAAATGATGCGTTATAATTCGCTGGAAGTTGCTGCGCTACCGTAGTCCTGGTCTGGATGGAGAAATGGCACCAAGACAGAAATGTTCAATTTTCATTTCTTCTGCTGCTTTACTGCTTTTAGTCGAATGGTGACCATAGGAACGCTTCTCCCACTGGTTCTTTGCTCTGTGATCCACTGATCCAGTCTCTGCTCTGTGATCCACTGATCCAGTCTTTGCTCTGTGATCCACTGATCCAGTCTTTGCTTTGTGATCCACTGATCCAGTCTTTGCTCTGTGATCCACTGATCCAGTCTCTGCTTTGTGATCCACTGATCCAGTCTCTGCTCTGTGATCCACTGATCCAGTCTTTGCTCTGTGATCCACTGATCCAGTCTCTGCTCTGTGATCCACTGATCCAGTCTTTGCTCTGTGATCCACTGATCCAGTCTCTGCTCTGTGATCCACTGATCCAGTCTCTGCTCTGTGATCCACTGATCCAGTCTCTGCTCTGTGATCCACTGATCCAGTCTTTTCTCTGTGATCCACTGATCCAGTCTTTTCTCTGTGATCCACTGATCCAGTCTTTGCTCTGTGATCCACTGATCCAGTCTCTGCTCTGTGATCCACTGATCCAGTCTCTGCTCTGTGATCCACTGATCCAGTCTTTGCTCTGTGATCCACTGATCCAGTCTCTGCTCTGTGATCCATTGATCCAGTCTTTTCTCTATGATCCACTGATCCAGTCTCTGCTCTGTGATCCACTGATCCAGTCTTTCCTCCAACTCGTACCACCTGTCTTATGTCTTAAACTCAGCTGTGTAGCTGATTTCCTTCAGTTTAAACTGTGCTTTATCAGCGTGTCTCTTTACCATTTTCAGGTTGTTAAAACAACGATGTTCTGCATAACGCACATCCCCGTTATTTTATCTACAATCCATGCCCACACTTCCCCTACATACAGACATAGGGAGCACCAACATTTAGAAGAACATAGAAGACTTTAATGTGCATATATGCCTTATAGTCGTGAAAATACAGTATTTAATGCAATATTAACAGTAATTACTGCAGCTATAAAACCTACATTGTGTATTTTCCTGCAGAAATGAAATGTGTGTGAAACGTGTAAAAGATAAAACTGACACACTAGTGGTTGAGTGGTGCATTTAGGGAACTCTGTTATTTTCGGCATCACTCCGCTCTCATTTTCCACGTCTTCGTTCCTCCAGTTTTCCAGCAGCTTCAGCTGCTTCGCTCCACATCACAGACACAAACCAGGATCCACACACGGCCAAACCACATCTGGATCCAAACCACATCTGGATCCAAACCACATCTGGATCCAAACCACATCTGGATCCAAACCACATCTGGATCCAAACCACAGCAAATCACACGGAGAGGCCGCGGGTCGTCGCCGTGGCGACTGGCCGACTCACCGGCCTCGGACTGGCCAATCAGAGCGGGCGGCCGCAGCTCCAGCAGCCGGGCAGGGACCAGGCTGCGACGGCTGGAGACGCTGCAGCTCCAACCTGGACACAACGAACGGTACTACCACTACTACTGACTGCTGAGGACTTTTACTGCTGGAAAGGTAGAAAAACTCAGCAAGAAGTACTCAACAAGGGCTGAATTCAGAAGGCTTTAAGCATCAAAGAGTAGTATAATGATATTTGAGCTGCAACTAACTATTCTGATAATGGTTCATCTATTGATTACCAAAATGATTAATTATTAGTTATTTGCTTCATTAAATGGTGTAAATGTTGATCAGTGTTTCTAAAGCTGCAGATTGAAGCTAA
>JAYKQN010000038.1:267500-335000 GCA_036785175.1 Eupleurogrammus muticus
GGAACCGGCCTGGGAACAGACAAAGGGGCGTGGCCTGCGCTCACCTGCGTGGCAGCGGCAGCCGCATGAACGTCTTGTAGGTCCTCAGCTCTCGGTGCAGGTCCAGGAAGTGTTTCTCCTTCCTCTTCACCAGCCACGTGAACTCTCCGTGTTTCAGCTCGATCTTAAACACGGCCGGCAGTGCCTGAAACAGACAGCCCCCGTTAACGTTTCACAAAGCTGCCATTGGACAAACCGGCGGTTGGCGCTTTTCTTCCTGCTGACTCAGCAACCTGATGGTTAGCATTAGTTAGCATAAGTTATGCTAACTCTGTCTGAAGGTAAAAACTTCTGCAGCAAGCACGAAGAAATAAAGTAAAACCTACATACAATGCATATTATATGTATTTATGGTTAGTGAATGATTTCACTACAATTTGAAGCCGAGGTTCCACATTTTCTCCAAGAAAACACATTTTATCATCAACACGTATCCGGTTAATCCACACAATTTTCAAGCTGCGTGTGACATAGGATCAGAAGGATTCACATGTTACAGCACGGGTATGATATGACGTGTGTGTGTGTCTTTGTGCACACACACCACACACACACACACACCATTGCAGCTACAATGGAAGTGCTGGTCCTCGCAAACAACTAAAAGTTCGAGGTCCTCACAATGTTAGGAATACGTGTGTGTGTGTGCGCGTGCACCTTGTTCACGCTCCGCTGCGTGGTGACGTTGAAGCGGTCCTGGGCCGCCGTGTTGCGCTCCACCTCCAGGATCTTGGCGGTGATGGGCGACAGCAGGAAAACTTTGGCCTCTGGCTCCTTGAAGCCGACCGTGTTGTAGATGGACATGAAGGGTAAATGTTCCACTGGAGGGAAACAGGCAGGACATGCAGATCAACGCTTTTATTTTGAAATGCAGAGGACTTTTACTTTGAAGGAGCAGAGAGGTCAGACCAGGATGTTTGTGTGAGCGACAGAAGTACTAGTGAAGTGAGTTTATATTAGGGACTATTATGGAGTTTAAATAGAATCTTTGATAGAAGCAGAAGTTTTATACTGACCTCGTTCTTTTCTCGGTTAAAATTATCTCTATCAATTTTTATTGATAAAACATTAAAACAATCTACAGGTATGTACATGGATTTATTTTTTCTTACCCAAGTGGTTGGTTTTATAATATATTATTTATGACCAGGGCTGTAGCTTTATATTATTTATATATATTATCATTATTATTATTATTATTTATGCAAGCGGTTGGTTTATATTTTGTAATATAGTATTATTTCTGACCTGGGCTGTTTATAATATAATATAATATAATATATAGAATATGATGAATAACTCATGGTCACTCCTGACCTGGGCTGCTGGCGTCTGTCGTGTGGTATTCTCCGTCTTCCAGGTCCAGTTCTCGCGTGTCCAGCTTCTCCATGATGCCCGTCATGTCGTTGGCGACCAGCTGCAGCGTGCTGGAGGTCGACGGCTCGCCCTGACGCAGCATGGTTAGCACTGGGTGTGGAGCCCCGGGCTCACCTGGAGGTACAGGTACACCTGGTCAGACCTGGTCAGACCTGAACCACATGGACCCTCTTCCACAACAAGTCTCATAGAAGAGGAGTTATCGGATGCTAGGACACTTCTAGTGTTTTACTGATGGAGGAACTGATGAATAAAACCATCTGAACAAAGAACAATTAACTGAACTGAGTTTTTAGGACAAATCAAAAATAAAATTCAGCTTCACATCAGATATTACTGTGAAAAAGAGGATTCACTGAATCCTTCATTAGTCAATTATAGAAGGCGGGAAGAAAGTAAGGATATAAACAGTGGAGGGAGGATGAGAAGAAAGGATAGAAGAGGGGATTCCACACGTTTTTAATAGAGGAGATCATCGGGTTCTCAGAACAGACGATCAAATAGTCAACATTTCTGTGTGGTTATTTAAACGTGTTGAATTAACACAGCAGCAACATAGGGACAAACATGGCAAAGGAAAAATGGAAATTTGTTTAATTCTGGAATTCTCATCCTTCCGTTTCTAATTGAAAATATAAACATATAATTACCTAATTAATATTTGAAGGTGCAGTGTGTAAAATTCAGAAGCAGCAGAACTGGAATAAATAGATATGCAGAAGTACGTTTTAATTAATGTATAATAATAATAATATTATGTTATTATCTATTGACAAACTGCATTTCACTTCTTAGATTCTCTAATTACTTTATATGAAAAAGTTTTTAAAGGCAAAACTTGTGAAACTACAGGATTTTCCAAATTTCAAATATCAAATGTAATTGCATGAATAAATAAATGGTGCTTGATATCACAATATTGTTTTATAAATACACATACAGGAAATGATTGTCTCACATATTAAACACACAAACCACAAACATGTTTGCACGCACACACACACACACACACACACACACACACACACACACACAAACACACACACACACACAGGTCCTGTTTGTGTTTTATTGTCTTTTGAAACCATGTGAACTGCATCCTGAGGCGTGTCTGCAGACGTTTAACAATAAAACAATCAGCTCTGGTGAAACTGGTGATAATAGAAAGTTAAAAAAAATAAGAATAAAAAGCTGCACAGCAACAACACCAGAGACATATTCAACAAAGCTAGAGTGAATTCTCTCAGTAATAATGCTGTAATCAAACACTGAAATCACCCAGAAATGCAAACCTGACCCGATCACACGCAGCTGAACTCGCTCTGAAACTAAAGGTGAATGTGGTGGAACCTGCAGACGTTTCCCTTCACACTCAAAACGACGTTCAGGGTCAAATTCACACTGAAAAAGCTTTGTGAGGGAGAATGATTCTGTGTTATGTGGTAAGTCGGACATAATTTTAGGTATTTTTTTAGATGAAGTTGCTCACAGATCAGCTCCTGAAACACCTGTTCATGTTCATGTCAGTGACTCATGTCACAGACACGATCCTATGAGGCCATAGACTTCTTCATGACTGGGATTTGCTGCTTTTTGCACATGTTCACATATCTGGATAAGAAACAAGAAACTGAAATACAAGAACTTTAATCATTTATGATTTAAAACCAGCAGCAGCTCCACGTGTGTCCACCAGAGGGCGCTGCGACCAGAAGTCGCTGATACTTGTTTGGACACATGATAGAAAGATCTGAGTTTTAGAATCCTAAATATAAGGATTTATTTCAATATTAATATTCACTTCTTTTCCCTTTTTATCCTCAATTCTAAATTCTATGTTATTTTAGTTTTGTATGTTGCAGGAACACACATGCACTGATTTATGGGATTTGACCTTTTTCTATTTATTTTGTTTGTATGATGATTTTACTGCATTTTATCATGAAGTCTATTAATTTACTGTTTTACTTTTATTCTTCTTCTTCTAAAAAAGGTGTTTCTTGTGTAAAGGTTAAATGCACAATTAAACAAATTTCTTGAAAAACACACACACACACACACACACACACACACACACACACACACACACAATGATGAACTGCTTCATTACAATATTTTTTTCATTATTTCAGTCTAATTAGAAATTAGTAGTAGAAGTATTTATGATTCAATTTAGGCTTAATTCTATAGTATTTTAGTTTAATAATGATTTATATATAAATAAAATGATAAATGGCTGCTTTATTACAATATTTCCTTCATTGTCTGAAAGACTTACTTCTCCTTTTATTGTTATTAATGAATTTACTTTTTGCAGCAGCAGATTTACTGTCTAGTTTGCATGTTCCAGGTCGTGTTCTCCTCCAAACAGGAGTTGTGCTGTTTGTTTGAGGCGTTTCCTGCTGCAGTAAAACCTCATCACAGCTGATCCTGGACGTTCTGAACCCATCGTGCATTTATCAGCCGACGTGTTGCACACCTGAGTTGCTGTGAACTTGTTGCTTAGTGCGTGAATCATCTGCTGGAAACACTGAATCCTGCAGGAAATGTTCTACTGAACGATGGAAGCTCAAACTGCAGAGATTAGATCAGCTGCAACTTCTACGTGACTCAAATCATAAAGAAGGAAACTGAGCTTGAAGGTTCATTACTGACCTTGGACAAAACGATGTTTTTTTAAGATGATTAATGCAGGCAGAGTGTGTGTGTGTGTGTGTGTGTGTGTGTGTGTGGGTGTGTCATGCCCAGTGAGCACTCACATTAATTGAGTACAGTGTGGACCATCACCCCCCCACTGCATCACTCACCAAACCAGGTGGCCACACACACACACACACACACACACACACACACACACACACACACACACACACACACACACACACACACACACACACACACACACACTTTACTGTAACTTTCTCTCACTGAAGCATTTTTAAACTTTCTCCAAATCAATCCATCAAGGAACCTTCTCGTAATCGATTACTTCTGACTGACTTAAACTGGTAGAAACTATCTGGTTGCTGCTTCATCTGAAAATAAAACCAGAAAACTGAGTTGACAGCTTAAACAAAAACTTTTTAATCTTTACTATATTTTTTCTATCAGTGTTTTATCTCTATGACGTTTGTGTTTTACTCTTTCCACTCAGTCTGTCTGTATATGGACTTGTGTGAGGTTTGTGCTATAAAAGCTGCTCTAAATAAACTTTATTGTCATTATTACTGTAATTAAAAAACTTGAAAATCTTTTCCTGGTATTTTTCTGACAGGAAGTTCAAAAGTTACAAACTGCAGCTTTTCTCTATTCATTGTCCCATTTATTAGTTTGGTTAGGATTTCTTTTTATTCCATTTTGACACAAAATAAGCAACTTGAAAATATTATTTTGGGCTCGTAGAAAATCAAAAATCTTTTAATTTTTATTTTTATCATCAGAAAATGACTTCACTTCAACACTCACTAGAAACTGAGTATAATACAATAGCAGGAGTACACACACACACACACACACACACACACACACACACACAGTTGGCATCCACTGACCTGAGCCTGTGGAGGCTGTGTGAAGCCCCTCATCATCATCATCATCATCATCATCTCCACCACGTCTTCACATTCTTCTCCAAACAAACTCAAGAAGCTCCACTGCAGCCACTTTAAATGTCCTCACACACTCTCCCTCCTCCCTACAACACACACACACACACACACAGACACACACACATCCACAGACACACACACACACACATCCACGGACACGCGGGGCTGACAGACAGTCTGGAGGTGGAGATGTCAGTGCAGCAGCGATGAGGAGCAGCGGGGGAGGGGCGTTAACAGGCTGAGCCCACAGCCAATCACAGGGCAGGAGGGGCGTTAACAGGCTGAGCCCACAGCCAATCACAGGCAGGAGGGGCGTTAACAGGCTGAGCCCACAGCCAATCACAGGCAGGAGGGGCGGGCACTTCCTGTCTGAGTTAAAGGGACAAACTCAGCCTCAGTAAAACACTGAGGGGCTTCTCCAGGTTTGCTTTACAAAATGTGCTCTTCTGCTTCTGAAACTATTTCACATCACTGAGTTTAGAAATGGCCCAAAAACCTCAACAAACAAAAGGGATTAATCTGTTGATTTTAGGATAAACTTAATTATCTGTCCCAAGTAGTGACAGAAATTCTTCTTCAACAGAACTCAAACACATTCACACACAAATCATTGTTTGGTTCATTAAATGTGTAAATGTTGATCAGTGTTTCTAAAGCTGCAGACTGAACCTAAAACGTCTTTTTTTGTCCACAACCCAAAGATCATCAGTTTACTATTATAGAAGAATAAAGAAAGCAGGAAATAATCAGAGAACAGAAGCTGAACCAGAGACATTTATTTTTAGAAACAACTGAAATCGGTTAAATTAATATTAATGTAAAATTTGGGCAAACTAATCTAATCATTGAAATCATTGCATTCTAACAATGAATCAATCGTGTAAACAGAAGCAGATAAATTGTCTCCTGTTTGACTGATTGATTCATCTACTATCAGCTTAATGTGTAAATTATCATCAGCCAGCAACTAACCCCTACTTCTTGATTTAATTAATAAACATGGGTTTTTATGTAATATCAGGACACATTTAAGGACATTAATTAGATTATAATTACAATTTCTTTCAGGTGAAATATATTTGTATTGTAAAGTATTAATATTATCCTGAGATCAGTTTGATCTTTAGTTCAAAGTGAGAAGTGAGTTTCAGCTAAACGCTTATTGGTCACAGTCAATACAGACTCATTCAAAGAAAGACGTGTCTGAAATAAGACATGAAATTAATTTAAAGGAAACATCAGTAAAAGTAAACATCTGCAAACAACACACACACACACACACACACACACACACACATGTATCTGTGTGTGTGTGTGTGTGTGTGTGTGTGTGACATTTGAGAGAGGGGTCCCCATAACGTAGTGTGTGTGTGTGTGTGTGTGTGTGTGTGTGTGTGTGTAAGTGTGTGTGTGTATCTGTGTGTGTGTGTGTGTATCTGTGTGTGTGTATATCTGTATCTGTGTGTGTGTGTGTGTGTGTGTGTGTGTGTGTGTATATCTGTATCTGTGTGTGTGTGTGTGTGTGTGTGTGTGTGTGTGTGTAGCCTGGAGACGTGCAGGCGACATGACTCACTGTGGACATTCCAGAGACGCAGCGCGGCATGCAGCCTCTCGCCCACGTGTGAAACTGCAGCTCAAACAAAAAAGCTTCACAACACGGAGAGCAGGAAAAAAATCAGGAAAATGTCAACTTCTTTAGGGTAAAAAGAAGAATTCAGGATGTGCAGACATGCATCAGGCACTAGATTAGCCCAAGATTCACGTATTCACACAACACAAATAATGCACAGGTCATCTGGAAGACTCAACAGAGCAGAAATAACAGATAATAATGTTGGAAGTGGGATAAGACACAGGTTCACTACTGCACAGGTTCACTACTGCACAGGTTCACTACTGCACAGGATCACTACTGCACAGGATCACTACTGCACAGGTTCACTACTACACAGGTTCACTACTGCACATGTTCACTACTGCACAGGTTCACTACTGCACAGGATCACTACTGCACAGGTTCACTACTACACAGGTTCACTACTGCACATGTTCACTACTGCACAGGATCACTACTGCACAGGTTCACTACTGCACAGGATCACTACTGCACAGGATCACTACTGCACAGGATCACTACTGCACATGTTCACTACTGCACAGGATCACTACTGCACAGGTTCACTACTGCACAGGTTCACTACTGCACAGGATCACTACTGCACATGTTCACTACTGCACAGGATCACTACTGCACATGTTCACTACTGCACAGGATCACTACTGCACATGTTCACTACTGCACAGGTTCACTACTGCACAGGATCACTACTGCACAGGATCACTACTGCACATGTTCACTACTGCACAGGTTCACTACTGCACAGGTTCACTACTGCACATGTTCACTACTGCACAGGATCACTACTGCACAGGATCACTACTGCACATGTTCACTACTGCACAGGATCACTACTGCACAGGTTCACTACTGCACAGGTTCACTACTGCACAGGTTCACTACTGCACAGGATCACTACTGCACATGTTCACTACTGCACAGGTTCACTACTGCACAGGTTCACTACTGCACAGGATCACTACTACACAGGATCACTACTGCACAGGATCACTACTGCACAGTTGTGCCTCAGATCACGTGGTAAAGCAAAAAAACTCTCAACATTCAAAACAGAGAATTCGCAGCACTCAGGTGTCACAACATCTGCAGAGACACACACACACACACACACACACACACACACACACACACACACACACACACACACACACACACACACACACACACACACACACACACACCTGAAGCAGTGTGTGAACTGACTCAAACAGCAGGTTTCCATCACTTCCAACACGTCTAGTAGAAACCTACTGTTGCTGTAGCGTTTCCACAAGGTGAATAAAATGTTTAATGCAACTAAACAGTAAATGATGAAATTCAACTCAATTCATAAACAGCTAATTTCTGTAATTGTAAGAATATATGTTTATTATTGTTAGTACATTATAAATATAATTTAAATGAAGATTTTTACCAGTGTCCTGATCAGCAGCTAAGAGTTAAAATCTCACCACAGATATTTGTCATGATTCTTTTTTCACTTCAAGTACTATATCCTTTAGTAAAAATAGAAATACGGAAAGAAAGAAAGAAAGAAAGAAAGAAAGAAAGAAAGAAAGAAAGAAAGAAAGAAAGAAAAGAAAAGAAAGGAAACGTTGCTCAAGTAAAAGAAGTTATATTTTACTTCTTGTTTCTATTCATTGAATTAATGTGAGAATATAATAGTATAATATCAAACAATAGAAATATATTTATTCATCTATAAAGTAGCATCGCATGGAAAGTACAAGTACATCAAAATTGTACTTCAATGGAGTACTTCATTAAATGGAGTTGCTTTACAGTGTCACTAATGTCACGATCTTCCAACAATCAACAGACTTGTGTGATTTGATGAAAAGCCTCAATATGTGTGTGTGTGTGTGTGTGTGTGTGTGTGTGTTCTTCACCTGACTGTGTGAAATATTTTACCATCAGGAAAATAAATCAGCCTCATGATCTGAAGGCTGTGAGTATTAGTGGAGAACTTCATAGCAGGACAAATAAAAAGCCATAAAAGAAGCGTGTGTGATTAAATAAACAGATTTACAGACACAGATGTGTGTGAGGATCAGCTGATCTTCACCAGGTTTCTCCTCCTGACTCCTTCAGCTTTTTGTTCTTATTCTGACATGATGATGTCAGGGGAACCGGTGACACCTGCTGGTCACAGCTGGTACTGCACCGACCAACTCACAGGCAATTATAGCACTTTATAATAAATAAGGTAAAAACTGCTCCACCACCAACCTGCGTTAAAAACACCACAACAGACAACACATAAGCCAAAAAACTGTCGATTATAATAAACTTATAAAGACAACGATCATGTCACCACATAAATCGTTTTTTAAAATTTTCGTACATATTTCAAATAACCAGAATTAGTAAAAAGAAGTTTCAGTAACACCTGAAATTGTTGCATCCTGTTTCATCATCAAACTACAGCGTAGCTTATTTCCTCTTACGTTGGAGTGAGTGAGTGAGTGAGTGTGTGTGTGTGTGTGTGTGTAATATGAGGTAACCCAGATTCTCTGAGGTAAAGATTTTTGTTCTGTCACTAAAAGCAAAGTGTCTCCATCACCATCAGGTGATTTTAATCTCGTGGGACGAACACACGACCTGATTCATGCGTCTACGTGACTCCGTGTTTTCAATTTTAAGAGTAATCAGATTGACATCAGCTGACGTCCCAGAATCCTCAGAATCTCAGCACTGAGCAGGAAGACGAGGCGTCGTCTTCTCCACCGACTGACAAACAGCGTTGGACAAACTCCATTTCCATTGTTATTCCTGCAGATTCACAGTCAGCGATCCAGAGATGCAGTTCGCTGAAAGATGGAAGTTGTGATGTCACTCAGCGCCATCTTTTCTGAATAAGGAGTGTTTCCTCTGTGAACAATAAAGTTTCTCTCCTTACTTCTTTGTCTTATTGTAATTCTACTACATGCTGCTGGAAATAAAAATGTGTGATATGGTTCTGATCTCGATCTAATAGCAGCTTTCTGTTACACTGATCCTGTTCTGACTGACATCAGGTACGTTCTGTGTTTGGTTGGTGAAAAGAATTTAGGTTTGTGATTATTAAGATTTTAGAAAAAAATATTTACTACTGTGAAATTTAAAAAAAAGCTTCCTAACAAACGTGAAAATCATTTTGTCGCCAAATTAGCAAAACATCTCGACCCAAAGCTCCAACAATAACTGAACTATTTGACTTGATATTAGAATGAACATCTGATGTTTCTCTGCTCACTAAAACTGACCAGACGCCTCTGAACGTTCACTGAAACGTCAAATAAAATGTTAATTCGTTTTTACTCAGGATTGAACATCGTGTTTCAAAGTTCAGACAATGAGAAGAAATTAAAATCAGGTTTTAAGAAATTAGGAATATCCATATTCTCGCATGTGAATATTTGCTGGTTTCTTAAAGCTTTCACCATGTTTCCAGACACTTGACAGAGCACATCGATCTGCGTCTTTCCAGCTGTGAACTTCAGGAGAATCTGAGTTAATTCGTGTCGACAAGCTGCTGCAGAGATCAAACCTGCGACCTTTCAGTTCCACGTTAATCTGTTGGAGCCCGGAGGGACAACGTCAGGAGCATTCATTAAACTCGGTTTCAGGGTGTTTCCATACAGAGACGACTACTTTGTTTTTCTAAGAAGATGGGTCATTGGCTTTTATTTTGAAGGACATCTATGAGGTCACATGACCAGTCCCTTCAGCTCATGGACATTTGACATGTGAACATCATCAACCAAAGGTTGACTTTTATTCTGAATTTTGGAAACATTTCAACAAAAAAAAAGCTGAATTCACTATAAGTGAGTAAACGAAATTATTATTATTTGATTCAATTTTGATGTTAAATAGATAAATGTTGACAATGTTGGAAATGTTGAATTCAACATCAAAACAGCTGGAGTTTAATGTGATAGCTGCAGCTGGAGCGTGTTGTTGTGAGGTCACAAACATTCACCAAGATGGTTTTTTAGTCATTTGTGGCTTTTTTTCTCCTTTTTAAACGCTGCTGTGGTTCGTCCTTTGTTTCAGTGTCGATTCACCACTGAAAATATTGATTAAAGGATGAACCTCACCACGCCCACTGCAACACACACACACACACACACACACACACACACGCCCACTGCAACACACACACACACACACACACACACACTGCAACACACACACACACACACACGCCCACTGCAACACACACACACACACACACACACACACACTGCAACACACACACACACACGCCCACTGCAACAGACACACACACACACACACACGCCCACTGCAACACACACACACACACACACACACACACGCACACACACACACGCACACACATACACACACACACACACACGCACACACGCCCACTGCAACACACACACACACACGCACACTGCAACACACACGCACGCACACACATACACACACACACACACACACGCCCACTAAGTCAATGCAGCACTCCCTCTCTGTATTTGCAGGTCGACATGACGACTGGAACCAACCGTTGGTTCGCTTCCTCTATTAATCACTGAAACTAATAATCAATTAGATGCTTAGTTCATAAAATCATAAAAGAAGTCAAGACTCAAATCAATAAACCGACAAATGGTTGCCGACACAAAACTACTGAGAGAAGAATTTACGCTTGAGCCGTGTTTCTCTCTCTTTCCTCAGACTTCCTGTCCAACACAGACAGAGTTTCCCAACAGGCGTTGCAAAAAAACAAACAAACGGGACTTTTTGTGCAGATGTTAATCTGTGACTAGATGAAGCCTGACAAAGAAGGAGCAGGCACCTGAGCTTTAGCAAGTTTGGGCTTCAAAAGGGCACTTTAGCACACGTTTTAGCTACTAGACGGCACTTTAGCACACGTTTTAGCTCCTAGAGGGCACTTTAGCACACATTTTAGCTCCTAGAGGGCACTTTAGCACACGTTTTAGCTCCTAGAGAGCACTTTAGCACACGTTTTAGCTACTAGAGGGCACTTTAGCACACATTTTAGCTCCTAGTGGGCACTTTAGCACACGTTTTAGCTCCTAGACGGCACTTTAGCACACGTTTTAGCTCCTAGTGGGCACTTTAGCACATGTTTTAGCTACTAGAGGGCACTTTAGCACACGTTTTAGCTCCTAGACGGCACTTTAGCACACGTTTTAGCTCCTAGAGGGCACTTTAGCACACGTTTTAGCTACTAGAGGGCACTTTAGCACACATTTTAGCTCCTAGTGGGCACTTTAACACACGTTTTAGCTACTAGTGGGCACTTTAGCACACGTTTTAGCTACTAGAGGGCACTTTAGCACACATTTTAGCTACTAGTGGGCACTTTAGCACATGTTTTAGCTACTAGAGGGCGCTTTAGCCCACGTTTTAGCTACTAGAGGGCGCTTTAGCACACATTTTAGCTACTAGAGGGCGCTTTAGCACACGTTTAGCTACTAGTGGGCACTTTAGCCCACGTTTTAGCTACTAGAGGGCACTTTAGCACACATTTTAGCTACTAGAGGACACTTTAGCACATGTTTTAGCTACTAGAGGGCACTTTAGCACACGTTTTAGCTACTAGAGGGCACTTTAGCACACGTTTTAGCTACTAGAGGGCACTTTAGCACATGTTTTAGCTACTAGAGGGCACTTTAGCACACGTTTTAGCTACTAGAGGGCACTTTAGCACACGTTTAGCTACTAGAGGGCACTTTAGCACACGTTTAGCTACTAGTGGGCACTTTAGCCCACGTTTTAGCTACTAGAGGGCACTTTAGCACACGTTTTAGCTACTAGAGGGCACTTTAACACACGTTTTAGCTACTAGAGGGCACTTTAGCACATGTTTTAGCTACTAGAGGGCACTTTAGCACACGTTTAGCTACTAGTGGGAACTTTAGCCCACGTTTTAGCTACTAGAGGGCACTTTAGCACACGTTTTAGCTACTAGAGGGCACTTTAGCACACATTTTAGCTACTAGAGGGCACTTTAGGACACATTTTAGCTACTAGAGGGCACTTTAGCACACGTTTTAGCTACTAGAGGGCACTTTAGCACACGTTTTAGCTCCTAGAGGACATTTTAGCACACGTTTTGTGTCCTAGGGGGCACTTTAGCACACGTTTTAGCTACTAGAGGGCACTTTAGCACAAGTTTTAGCTCCTAGAGGACATTTTAGCACACGTTTTGTGTCCTAGGGGGCACTTTAGCACACGTTTTAGCTACTAGAGGGCACTTTAGCACACGTTTTAGCTCCTAGAGGACATTTTAGCACACGTTTTGTGTCCTAGGGGGCAACTATAAAAGCTGCTGCAGCAGACTTGTTGTTTTCATTCACCAACTTTGCGAATCCTAAATCTTTCCCACAGCAGCATCACGTCTCTTCTTAACGTGTCATAAAAACCTGCATCAGCAGCAGAAAAACATCACTAACCAAATCTGTCTGAACACTTATGTCTTCAGTTCTGGGTTTTATTTATTGGGTCTATATTTGATTGATTCGTATTTTTATGTTTATCTCTAACTTCCTGTTTTCATCTTTATTGAGGGTAAATTAATAAAAAAATTACATAAATTTATCAAAAAGCAGCAACATAGCTGAAATTACAGTGATTTAAACAGTCACATGATGAAAATGAAAATCAGACTCAGCTTCTCTTATAAATGAATAAAATCAGCGTTCACTTTTTATTTTTTATTAAATTAGCCTCGTTTCTCTCAGTCTCGTGTTTGATTCTATTTTAGCTTCATTCATTTTAACTCGCTGACTAAAGTCTAAATGTCGTTTCTTTTGCACTTTGTCTTAATGCTCCTATTATTAACAAGCCATTTTAATTTCCTCCTCTCTGTTGTTGGAGAATTAATAAACATATTATTTATATTCTGTTAAATTTTTCTCTTTGTGAGAAAGATGCCAAAAATAATAAATCAGTACTTTTACTCTACAGCTTTAACAATTTCATCTTTCATTGATTAACATCAATCATCAAGTAATTTGAGAATTGATTTCACATCTTGAGTCATTTTATAAGAAAATTCCAGCTTCATTAATGTGAAGTTTACGTGTCTTTAGTTTTCTGACAGTAAATGTAATGTTTGGATGGTGACCTGATGTTTGGTTGGATTGTAAACTATTATTTTATATATTATCTATAAAGAGCATCAGGAGCTGCAGCACATTGAACACAGATGAACCACTCTTAGTATTTTACTGTTGTACTTAAATATTTACGAGTAAAGCAGGTAAGGGAAGGAATAAACCAGTAAATCTGGTTCCAGACGAACAGAGGAAGCTGGAAGCTGAGAAAAGGGAAGCGGCGGCTGGCACGCGCTCGTCCCGCACGACGCGGCTCGTCCCGCAGCGACGCGGCTGTTCCGGTGCTGCGGGTCCGGGCGGGATCCGGCGGCGCGTGGCGGACATCTGGACCCCGCAGGATGCTCCGCTGCCGCCGCAGGGGACGGATGCCTTCACGTGCCAAAAGACCGAACCCGCAACATCCCCCGCAGCCCCCGCACATCCCGCACAACCCGCAGCTGCCGCAGCGCGGATCGAGGAGCAACTTTTACTTTTACGCGCGATGCGAAATTAACGCGAATTACGCGTTTACGCACCTGCGACCAGAGAACTTCTCTCTCACTCACACACACACACACACACACACACACACACACACACACACACACACACACACACACACACACACACACACAGCTCCTACCTCCTGACGTGTGTCTGCTGCTTGTTGGTCTGAGTGAAGAAGCTCGATGATTAAAACATCATCATTTTGCTGAAAAAACACCGACCAGAACTTCCGGCTTTTCTCCCTTCAAAATAAAATCCCGCGGGAGCTGAAAGCAGCTGAAAATCAGCCAGAACGAGACTGAAACTATGAAACTACATCTGGTTCAGTTTCATACAGTTGAGATTTACAATATATATATATATTTCAGGGCAACACGGTGGTGCGGTGGGTAGCACTGTCGCCTCACAGCAAGAAGGTCGCAGGTTCAAGACCGCCTTGGGCCTGGGTCTGGGACCTTTCTGTGTGGAGTTTGCATGTTCTCCCCGTGTCTGCGTGGGTTTTCACCGGGTACTCCGGTTTCCTCCCACAATACAAAGTGAGTGTGTGTGTGAATGGTGTGTGAATGGTGTGTGTGCCCCACGATTGCCTGGCGACCATCTGGGGTGTATCCCCCTGCCTCTCGCCATAAAATGCGCTGGGATAGGCTCCAGCAGACCCCTGCGACCCCGAAAGGGAATAAGCGGGATAGAAAATGGATGGATGGATGGATATATATTTCACAATAATTCACAATAATTCTTTTCTTGTATCTGTAAGTAAATCTCATATATATATTCATATATATATATATATATATATATATAGGGCGACACGGTGGTGCGGTGGGTAGCACTGTTGCCTCACAGCAAGAAGGTCGCAGGTTCAAGACCCGCCTTGGGCCTGGGTCTGGGACCTTTCTGTGTGGAGTTTGCATGTTCTCCCCGTGTCTGCGTGGGTTTTCCCCGGGTACTCCGGTTTCCTCCCACAATACAAAAAACATGCTCAGGTTAATTGGTAAACTCTAAATTGCCCATAGGTGTGAGTGTGAGAGTGAATGGTGTGTGAATGGTGTGTGTGCCCCACGATTGGCTGGCGACCATCTGGGGTGTATCCCCCTGCCTCTCGCCTTAACGCGCTGGGATAGGCTCCAGCAGACCCCTGCGACCCCGAAAGGGAATAAGCGGGATAGACAATGGATGGATGGATGGATATATATATATATATATATATATATATATATATATATATATATATATATATATATATATATCACTGTCACACACAGCTTTACAACTTCAATATAAAATAGAATCAGTGTCAGTTAGATTTTATTACTAAATATCCTTTCATAGTTTTGATGCCGTTTTCATTCACGCCAACCGCTGTTAAAGTTTTATTTTGAAGGACAACCCGCTTAACTTCCGGTTATTTGAACATCTGTGTAACTTGACACGTGATTAAAACCAGTGGCTCAACCAACCACAACCACACCTCAACAAAACATATCTGCAACTGTACACACACACACACACACACACACGCACACACATATATATATATATATGGAATATTACAAAGATTTATGATTATATTTTGATGTTATCTAAGAACACACAAACACCCCCCAAACACACACACACACACACACACACACATCTTCCTGCAATCAGCTGAACCACATAATCAATGTGTCAGGAGCCTGTGTTTATCGCTGGGTTCTGTGACCTCACTCTGTCGCTGCTGCTTAGTGGATGTGAAGCTGTTTATTAAAAAATGTCTATAAAAAACCCAGAAAACACAGACTAGCAGCAGCTATGATTCCCCACAGCTCACAGTGACAGATTCAAGTGTCAAATCTGCATATTTATCATAAACCAGGTTAATCTGAACAGATTTTTGCAGTTTTGCTCTTGGTGCAAATGTGCAATTCTTTCAAGGAAATGATCGTGTGACGTCATGGATCTGTTTTTAGATCTGTGGAGTTTCTGTGGTTAACGGGTCAGGAAGGAAACAACTTCTTCTTATTTAATAGTAAAAGAAAATGCTGAAAAAAACGTCCTTTGATCTGGTATGAAGCTACAACTAATCATTTCACCATTCACTGCACATACTGTGGCTTTCAGAGCAGCAAATCACCTTCATCCGTCTATCTAGTTTTATACAGGAACACACACTTTCTACAGGGATACACACTTTCTACAGGGATACACACTTTCTACAGGGATACACACTTTCTACAGGGATACACACTTTCTACAGGAACACACACTTTCTACAGGGATACACACTTCCTGCAGTGTGTTAAAGCTGCAGTCTAATTCCCCTCGTGTGTTTTACAGCTTTACCTCCTCCTGATTTAAAGCCTCTCCCATCAGTGCAGAGGCAGCTCAACCTCCCTGTTATCTCATAGCATATTCAAACACTCACTCTCTCTCTTGAGTCTTAATAGCCACCCACCCACACACACACACACACACACACACACACACACACCCATCAGACCCTGCAGGCCTGAGCTTCTCTGCAGAATCGCCGTGTCCAGAGCGGCTGCAGCAGAAATAAAGATGATTACACGCGTCCGTTGAGTCTGATTCTTCCAGCTCAGTCAATATTAATATTAAAGAAGCTTCCGGTATTTTTCTGAGCTGAGTTGTTGTTGGTGATGGAGGCTGCGGCGGCTGCTCAGACTTCTGTGTTTCTAATCTCATGTTGTGGTTAGTTCATCTGCTCATTTGCATCCTTCAGCTGCTGAAACACGTTGTAATAACACAGACGCTTCTGTTTTCCAGTAATGAAACGTTCATTCAGTCACTTTTACATTTAATCTTTATTAAACCATTCATGAATAACTACAAATTGAAGATTCTCATGGATAAACCCCACAGAATATTTCCACAAACTGTGTTCTGGAAACTGTTGAGATGTGTCCATAAACGACGAAATCAACATTTAAGATTTCACACATTGATCATACGTGTATGTTTTTAAAAATAGGGTTTCTAGGTATCACTAACAATAGTGAAATACATGGAGAGACACTTCTCATCATTACAGCACTAACAAAAAGGTAGAACAGCATCAAGTGTAGAAGCAGGACGTGAATAAAACGCTGTGACGACGCTGCACCGACTCCACAGACCTGACATTTACAGCAGAAGCTCACGCTTCAGGCGGTTTGTTCCTGACGTTTGGAAACGCTGCTGCGACTCTGAGGAGAGAAACCAGACGTGTGACAGACGACACGAGAACACACACACACACACACACACACACACACACACACACACACACACACACCTGGTTTAAAACTGATCCAGTTTCCTGGTTCCTGGTGTTGGTTAGTGGAGCAGTTAAACTGTGCACATTACTATGTATGTTTTTATTTATTTATGAGCTACATCAAACCTCAACAAATGATCAAATAATTGATATAACCACTATATTACATGAGATGTACTTTCACTGTGTCAATATTTACATATTTAAAAAACAGGAAAGACAGGAAAGACAGAGCAGTTTGTCATCTGCATTCATTCATTTACGTTTTCACCAGTGTCACAGATGCCTGGTAAAGGTCATGAGTACAGGTGGCACAGGTAATTCAGGTGATACGTGTGTGTGTGTGTGTGTAGGTGTGACAACAGGAAAATCTTGATGGAAGTTTTCACATTCCAGAGCTGCCAAACACAAGCAGCAAAGAGGTGAAGGAGCTTTAGGTCAAAGGTTGAAGCAGGTGTTACTCTGACGGAAAAGTATAAATACCACACTAGTGATCAAAATACTCCCTTACAAGTACAACTCTTTATTTCAAGTATTATTACACTAAAACACACTTAAAATGAAAGTATTTGTTTTCCATTGTGGAAATGACGTATTGTACATAACTTAGAGGTATTTGTTCTTTACTTCAGTGTTTCCATTTGATGCTATTTCATAGATAAATATACATATTTTCTACTACACTTATTTATCTGCAAACTTTCTGATCTGATAAGATTTTTCATTGTCTGTTAACAATAAATCCAGAAGCTGAAATAGTTTCCTGGATGGTGGTTTGTTCCTGTTAAACACCAAACTGGTGATTCTGTTGAGAAGAGACTCGTTTTAACGAGGACCTGATCTTCGGCTCACATTGATTTATTGACTCAGTTCTCATCCATGTTCACACTGGAGATGAAATCTGACATCAAATATAATCAGAACAGTGGATAATGGGTTTTTTCATGGCTCTTGAGAGCACAGAAATAAAAAATCCTACTGGAAGGATAATTAAAAGATGTGGAAATACATCGTTAGTGTGATATTCAGCCTATTTATCTCCACGTTAAACTGCTGCACCTGCTGGGAATTAATTAACTTCCTTACTGATGAGCAGATGTTAATGCTGCAATCTAGTTGATATATATATATAGTATATATATATATATATATATATATATATATATATATAGAAGGAAAATTGACAAACTGGTACGGAAGTCTAGCTCTGTACTGGGATGGCCTCTGGAGTCGGTGGTGGTGGTGGGAGAGAGGAGGATGTTGGCAAAGCTGACATCCATCATGGACAACCCCCATCACCCTCTGCATGGGGTAGTGGGTGCGCTGAGCAGCTCCTTCAGCCAGAGACTCAAACACCCTCGCTGCAAGAAGGAGCGCTTTCGCAGATCATTCATCCCGACAGCAATAAGACTTTATAACAACACATACAAATAAACCTCACTGTAGTCACTCTGTCACTTTTTCACTGGTAACTTTTTCTCTTCACACACACCCTGCACCTTAAGTGTGCATTAGCTATGTATGTGTACATGTGGGTATGTGCGTGGATATGTATGTCCATATATATATATGCAAATATGTGTGTATGTGTATGTATGTAGGTATGTATGTGCATGCATGTATGTATATATGCCTTGCTTATGCATACTTTTCTTCTTACTCTTTTCTTACTATTTATTAGCATTTTCTCTCCATTCTATGTCCATAATGCATACTGTGTATGCGGATCAACAAATTCTGTGAATTTGTACATTGTGTTGTGTGTTTTTTTATTTTTATTTTTTATAGTTTTTTTTATCTTCTTCAACTTTATTTTTTCTTTTTCTTTATCTGTAACGCTGCAGTAACACACAAATTTCCCCGTTGTGGAATTAATAAAGTTTTATCTTATCTTATCTTTAAACCTTTAAAACCCCATGTAATGCAATGGATGTAAAAGTAGTTGAAACAACAAACAATAAAATGTTTCAATAATAATAATAATCTAATTATATATATTTTTTAAGATAAAACAATAACCTCTTCCTTTTCTGATATAACTTATGTGCATTCATTTTTCGTTCAGATCTGATGGAGTCCTATTTTTATGATCTAAGTAGTAACAACAAATACTGGTGAAAACGTGAAATCTATCAGTAATGAGAAATAATTTCTGTCGTTCGCATAATCAGAAACGATTTGTGAGATTATTTTGATATTATCTCATTATTTTTCTGTTCACTCTCTGTTATATGATGGAATTTGCGCCTTTTTCAGATAGTAATCCCCCAGACTCGCGTCCATCGTGCAAACGCACCGGTTTGTATCTCGAAAATAACACCTTTGACGGAGGGCGAGATCTCGCGACAACTCGCGACGTCACGGGATAATGGCTTGGAGATCGCGGATATTTGAAGGTACTTTTCTGTTTTTTATTTACTTTGCATTAGATTAAAATCCAGCATTCAAGCAAATTATTTTCTATCGCGGACGACGCATTTGACGGGCTCGTGGCCGGAAATGAGCGTTTCTGACATTTTATTTTGCCAACTTACGGCGACACCGCCGGCACAAACCGTCAAACCTTCGAAATAAGAGCACAATGTTTTCCGCGCTTTTCACCACTAGGAAAATCTTTAGCTGTAGCTTCGCACACTTTGCGTCGTTGTGAAACATTTACGGGCTCAAAGTTCCCCAGAGTCGCTTTATTCGGCTCAGCTTTTAATCACCGATGCCCATAAAACGCCAGTTAGCCGCTAGCAGCTTTTTAAACCACGTTTTAACGGGGCTGTTAGCGTTAGCAACATGCTAGCAGCACCTGAAGGCCTCCTCAGGAAACAAGCCGGAGCTTTTATTTTCCAAAACTGCTCCTTCATCTCACCTGTCAACAGCTGATTCAGACAGACGCGATGTTATTATCATTAACAATATTATATCATTCACCATTTAATCCGCACGATTCCCTCGTTAACTCTACTTATCTCCAACAGAAGAATCTACAACTGAATATTAAAGAGAAAAAGCTGTAAACTCTGCTGAGAGTAAGTCTCTATATCTGTAATATTTAATATTAGATTATTAACACAATATTTATATGGATTTCATTTCACTGTTTTGTTTTCTTTGTGTTTTCTAGTTCTGATTTTGGATTCGCACCAGGTGAGTTCCCAAGTTTATTCATTTATTGTATCAAATTATAAAATATCTAGATATTTTAAATAAGGTCTCATATTTTACACTTTTCCTATGATTTATTTTAAGTTTCTGAAGATCTATTTAAGGACAGAAAATGAACTTTGAATACTTTTAAGTCGTTTTGTGTCTGTTTCATTAATATTAATGGGACTCTTCTCTGATTGGTTGCTGTGAATGGGTGGTGACCATATAGTTGTGACATCATAACATCCACAGAAGTGATTGGATGAATATTGTCGAATTGTGTCCAGATATTCTCATTTTGATGGGCTTTTTTGTTAAAGGTCATGTTCAAAAAGTTTTAAAAAGTCTTACTCATTTCATTAAAACTTAGACTATAAAACACTCATGTAAATAACAATATCCTTATTTTATCGTGAGTATTGTAAATTCACACATTTAATTAGTTAGTTGTAATTTCAACAATATGATGTTTCAGTTATTCTGTATATAATCTACTGTTGCATTTCAATTCAATTCTGATCAATATTTAGTATATCAGCAGCAGGTAAAGTTATCTCCTGATTTACAAACCATTTACACATCAAAACTGTGAATATTTTATCCTTTGGAAACCTGAAAGATTCTCACTCATTTTAAATTTCTGTGAAGAAACGGCAACTTGAACATTTATTAATCAACCTTTATGCAGTACTCATCCAGTGGACCGGGTTGGACCCTTTAACGGGCCGCTTCCTGCCCCCGGGCCACATGTTTGACACCCCTAGACCAAGACAGGAAAACCCTGAAATGAAACAAATGCTCAACCTCTGGCTATACTTCTATTAATGAGAGTAGTAGTTCTATTCTGAGGTTAATCACCTGCTGCTGAGTAACCAGCCTTGTCCCTTCTTCCTGGCCGCAGCAGCATGGCTCATGTCGGCGGTCATGGGAAGCTGCTGCTGCAGCGGCTCCATGAGCAGCGGGAGATGGACTTCTTGTGTGACATCACCATCATGGTGAGGGACGTGGAGTTCAGGGCCCACCGCAACATCCTGGCCGCCTTCAGCAAGTACTTCTCCTCCCAGGCCGAGAAGGGGCAGGAGGTCACGACCCTCGACCCCGACAAGGTCAGCCGCTACGCGCTGGAGAAGCTGCTGGAGTTTGTCTACACGGGTCAGATGAACCTCAGCAGGTAAAACAACATACAAGAAGCAGAAATACTCCCAAGTCCTGAATTAAACACCAAAATACTCATTATACACACTGTGCTATGATATATTCTACTACTTGTTTTAAATCATTAAATACATGTGAGAGCATTTAAGGTTTTAGTTTATCAGTGTGGATCCAGTTAGACATTGAAGATTAAAGCTGCAACTACTATTCTGAGAGTGGATTAATCTGATCATTAAAACAATTAATCAATTAGCTGCTTGGTTCATTAAATGGTGTCACATGTCCATCATTGTGTCCTAAAGAGTTTACTATTATAGAAGAATAAAGAAACCAGAAAATAATCAGAGATCAGAAGCTGGAACCAGAGAATTTGGACATTTTAGAATTAAAAAACGACCCAGAATCGATTATCAAAATAGATGGAGATTGTGATAGTTGCCAATTAATTGATTTATCAACTACGAATAAAGCCCTAGTGTAGATGAACTGTAAAATATGGCATCATAATATTTATCAGCATTTTTTAAAAGAAGAGACACAGAGATAATTTATGTTTAATATTAAAATCTGCATCTGAAAGAAGTTATTGTGGTGTTCCAGCACCAGGCAGGCGGCGGTGCGGCGTGCCGCCGTGTTTCTGGGGATGTCTGAGGCCACCAAGTATCTGGAGGAGACGCCTCACTGGTCCGAGACGGGCGAGAAGTCCCAGGGGGAGGCAGGCCGGTCGCCGCCCAGCCCCGCCTCCCCTGGCAGCGCCAGCTCGCCCATCGCCCTGTCCATCGTCTCGGTCGCGGGGGGCTGGAACGAGGACAGGAAGGAGGCAAAAGAGCAGGGGAACGAGGCCAAAGACGGCGGTGGTGGCGGCGAGGAGGAGGACGAGGAGGGGGGAGACAAGAGCGACGAGGAGTACAACCCTTCATCTCTGAGGAGCGGCGGCGGCAGAGGAGCCGGCAGGAAGCGGGGCAGGAGGCCCAAGAGTTTTAGTGGCGAGCAGGTGGAGCCCGGCAGCTCTACGGAAGACACGCCCAAAACCCAGAGCTACAGGGGCAGGGGGCGGGGCCGCGGCAGGGGGCGGGGCCGGGGAAGAGGAAGAGGAGCGGCGGAGGATCCGTCTTTGGAGGATTCCGACGCCAGCACCAAGGACCTCGGGGACACGTCTGCGGACTGGATCCCCTCACCGGACGAGTCCTCGCCCAAGAAGCCCCGCCTCACCGCTGCGGATGGACGCAGGGGGCGGGGCCGGGGGCGCGGACGAGGCAGGGGGAGGGGCCGAGGGCGCGGCCGGAGGAGGGTGGAGGACGACGAGGAGGAGGAGGAGGAGGAGAGCGGCGCCTTGGCTGACGAGGAGGCGGAGCCTGAAGAGGGCGAGATCGGGGAGCAGGACCCGGCGGGGCTGGACGCTGCCACGCTGCAGACGCTCTACTCCTGCACCGAGTGCAACAAGTTGTTCAAAGACGCCAGCAGCCTGCACCGACACGAGAAGATACACAAGGGGCTGAAGCCCTTCTGCTGCATCTTCTGCTCCAAGACCTTCAGACAGGCCACGCAGCTCAAGACACACCTACGCATACACACAGGTGGACACACACACACACACAGATTTATATATATTAACTAAACACACACAGGTGAATCCATCTTCACCATCAACAGTTATTCACTAGAACTCTCGTCTCTCTTTCAATTCTCAGGTGAGAAACCGTTTAATTGTCCCGACTGCGATAAGTGTTTTGCTCAGAAGTGTCAGCTAGTGGCTCATCGCAGGATGCACCACGGCGAGGAGAAGCCGTACACGTGTGAACGCTGTGGCTTCAAGTTCGCCACCTCCTCCAACTACAAGATCCACATCAGGTACGAGCTCTGATCAGCTGGGGGTTCCACAGCAGCGTAACATGTACGTTCATCAGCTGGGATCAACAGTGTGATCTTCTGTTGAATAGGGCTCTTTCTATTGTCCTTAGAAGTAAAAGACAGTTTTTACAAATAAACAGTAAATAATGGATTGTATATCACTGATTTTTAGTGTGTGTGTGCGTACCTGTGTGTGTGTGTGTGTGTACTTGTGTGTTCCAGACTCCACAGCGGAGAGAAGCCGTACGTGTGTGACATCTGTGGTCAGGCATTTGCTCAGTCCAGCACGTTGACGTATCACAAGAGGCGACACACAGGAGAGAAACCGTACCAGTGTGATCTGTGTGGGATGTCGTTCTCCGTCTCCTCCTCCCTCATCGCACATGCACGCAAACACACAGGTGAGACGTCAACAATGGGAGAGAGCGAGAGAGATCAGCTTAACCAGGGTTTTCCCTGTCCTACCTTTTCTGATTTCACTGTTTGTGTTCCAGGTGAGACGCCGTACAAGTGTTCACAGCCAAAGTGTGACGCACGTTTTGTGACGTCGTCTGAACTGAAGAAACACATGAGACGACTTCACCCAGGTGAGTTCTGTTCAGCCAGGAAGTCACAGTTCAATCACAAAACCATTGACACAAAAAGGGAACATGACAGTGGGATTGAATCTTTGTTGTGTGTGTGTGTGTGTGTGTGTGTGTGTGTGTGTGTGTGTGTGTGTGTGTGTGTGTGTGTGTGTGTGTGTGTGTGTGTGTGTGTGTGTGTGTGTGTGTGTGTGTGTGTGTGTGTGTGTGTGTGTGTGTGTGTGTGTGTGTGTGTGTGTGTCTGTGTGTGTAGAGGGGAACACCGGTGTGCAGTGCCTGCTGTGTGGAAACCGTTTTGCCAGCGTGAAGAACATGATCAAACACCAGGAGAAAGCTCATGCTGATGAAGTGAGGCAACACAAAGAGAGAGCCAGAGCTGGTGAGTGTGTGTGTGTATTAATATGTGTGTAAAACTGTCTTCATGTTGTAAATCCACAGTCAATTAATCAGCAACCATCTATAAATCAAAGAGCATTTGTTCCTCTCGCTGAAGTTGTTCTGACAGAGGTCAGATCACCTTCAGCTTTCAGATTTAGTTTTTTAGCTTTTGATACAATGGTGTGGATACTTTTTTGTGGAATTTTTTTGAACGGACATACAAAACATTATCTTTAAAAAGTTATGATTAATAAAAATGAAAATCCTATAATCTTACATACCTCAGTTCTGTTCTGCAGCAGCTCTTTATTTTCAGTGTAAAGCTCCATATCTCAGCTCCTCCTCAGGTTTCTTCTTGCATTGACCTTATTAAAGAATCGTAACATGTTTAAAACCACATGCTAAGACGTTAGCTGGTTTAGCTGCTTCTTTATTCCTCATGGTAACACAGGTCTGACTCCACGATGTGTTCACAGACCATCAGGAAATCTCAGCACTATCACCTAAATTCATTCATTAATAATCACATATAACAGTAACATGTGCATGTGTCCACTATAAAGGAAAAAAGTCAGCAGGTGTTTTTATTCATCTCTCCCCTCCCTCCAGTGGTCCTGCTGGCCTCCAGCCACCCCATGGCCTTCGTCCAGAGTAAACTGTCCCAGGAAAACAACGGTCTGGTTTCCATCCCTGAAGGCGAGCCCCCTAACCCGGAGCCGGCCACGCCCAACCCCAAAGCCCCGCCCCTGTCCGCAGACCCCGCCTCAGATGCCGGTGCCGCCATCATCCAGGACCTGAAGGCGGAGCCGTCCAGCCTCCCCATCTCCGCTGCAGACCAGGTGTCCTTCGAGGCAGACCAGGATCAGGACCAGGACCAGACCATCAACTCGGACACGCTCCACGCGCTGGTGGAGCAGCTGCGGCCGCCGCCGTCCCCCGCCCAGAGCCTGGAGCAGATCGTTATCATCAGGACGGTGGACAACACGGAGCATGGCGCCCCCCCACCGCAATGAAGCCCCGGAAACCGGGTCGGAGCGAGACCACCTGGATCCACGCCAGCTTAGCCTCTAACAGACAGTAGTCGTCAGTGAAGGAGTTTCTGCTCTGGTTTTGTAGATTTCTCCATCGTTTCTTTCAGTCTAAATAACATTCAAACACGCAGGTTAGTTCCACTACAAGAAAAAACATTCACGATTATGACGAGAGGTTAAACCTGTTTTCAACCTGCTGCTCCAGTTTTTACTTTGAGTCAGAATAACGTTGTTTTTACTCGTAGAAATGCTGCGACTATGACAAGAATAGAACTTGAGTTGTAAAAAAAGAACAACTAGATGTGTGTGTCCACGTTTGCTTGTGGGTGTCGTTTTCTGCTTAAAAAGAGAAGTCAGAACAAAGTTTCCTCCTCTGGCTTCACAACCTTTAAATTTCACCACTTTTACCAAAAATGTCAGACGAGCAACATTTTCTCTAAATTTTTTTGCTCGGGTTGGATGATTCATCAATGTACAGAAGGTTGTTTTAATAGTTGGGCTAATGGTAGTTCATAGGAGCCTAGCACCATCAGAATTTTTTATTTATCATAAAAATGCTTGACGTGACGGTGGCTTCATTAATGTAAACACAGCCATGTTGATGCCAACCCAGGTTTTTGTTTCAGTGTAAAATAGTTTTGTTTTTACTTTTAAAGCAGCTGTTTCAGGTTTTAGCAGAAATGTTAGCGCTTTGAGTTAAAAAACTGCGTTGGATCCACTCGACTGTTTCACGCTTTCTTTTTTATTTTGGAGGAAATGTCTGCATTACTTGTACAGAAATGTGAATTACATAAATGTTCACTGCTGTATAAAATCTGTACACCAGGAAAATAAAATTAAAGATAAAAAGGGACAATCAGATGTGTGTTTGTGTCAGTGAATTAATTGAGGACTTTATTTCAGCATTCATCTTCTAAAAGCATTATGTTTAACAACAGAATAATTTAGAAAGTATATTTGTTTAAAACATTAAAGTTTCTGTTAATGGTTGAATGTATTTGAAAGTTTATCTTTGACCAGCAGAAATTAAGTGTTCGAGCAGCGACATGTTGAAACCACTTAAATATTTAAACTTTTTTAACTTTTACTGACAAAATGTGGGATAAAAGCATATTCCATTTTATTTATCATTTAATCACATAAAATCTTGGAAAGACTTGTATGCTCTGTTTTATCATGGAAACTAGATTTTATTAGCACAACAGTCAAAACATTTTTTTTTTAGGTTCACTCTATTGAAATAGATTTTTTACTTTAAATAACAAACAAAAAATACAATTTAAAAATGACCATAAAATTTAAAGTGCAAATAAAGTCAAATGTAAATATATAAAGAGAGAGTGACTACTTAGTTTATCAAAAGAAAATTCAATTCAATTTATTTGTTCAGCCCAGAATCACAAATCACAGATTTGCCCCAACAAGCTTTACAGTTATTAACTTTAATAAATTCACGGTGAACGTAAATAAAACGTTTTTCTCTTTTGTTCCCTGCGGGCCGCCGTCCTCCATCGTTGCTAGGCAACGGTAACTACTGCAGGGACAAAGATGGCCGCTCAAAGTCTTTCGGAGTTTTACGTCTCTGTTTGTGAGAAACATCAAATAACAACAAACCCGCGCGTCTTCGAAGTTTTGAATGAGGCGATAAACACACAGTGAGCGTTCGAATCATGTTGAACTTTTCACAAGTTAATTTCTGTTAAATATTTATAATCATTAATAACTGTTCAGGACTCATAACTCAGATAAAAACCACTTTATCTTCTAGAGCTGGTGGTGCCTTCAGGTGCCGGAGAATACAATACAAATTAGTTTCATAGTGATGTTACTATTATTATTATTATTATTATTATATAGATAGTGTTATAGTAGTAGTAGTATTTTCATTGTTTTAAGTGCATATGCATTTAAATCTATGTTTATGGTAGAAATTGAACAGAACATAGTTGGATTTAACATGAAAGTACAATAATTTTTTGCATTTTGCATTCGACTTAGAATTTGATAAAAATTAGCACTAGATCTGAGAAGTGCTTTACTATAATATCTTAATATGTTTCTAAACTATATTTTTAGTTTAGGTTATATATAAGTAGTTCATATTATAAGTAGTAATACTAGTAGTAGTAGTAGTAGTATCTATGCTTGATTGCAATAACATGTTAGTGTTGGATTTTGATTGTTGAAATCTATAATATAAAAAAAAAATGAAGAAAGTTCAAGAATTCATATTTTTGCACAGACATTGCTAAGAAATATTTTGATCTTATTTTTCTATCCTTGTTTATCTGATTATTTTTCATAGATGTTCAATAAAGATTTTAAATCAAATCATTTCACGTCAGCTGTTTTCCTAACTCCTGTGTGTGTGTGTGTGTGTGTGTGTCAGGAACGTCACTGTGAACCTGTCAGGAAACAACAGGCGACAACACCTTCACCGTCTCCATGACAACGACGTTCTGGCCCTCTCGATGTGCCTGAGAAACAACAAGTGTGTGACAGGTGAGGTTCAGGTGAGGTTCAGGTGAGGTTCAGGTGAGGTTCAGGTGAGGAGTCAGTCCCTGTTTAACTGTTTAACAGGTTCTAACTGAGGGGTTTACATCAACATCAACAGGCCTGGACATCGCATACAACAACGTAACGGACAAGGGGGCGGGGCACCTGGCCGTCCTCATACAGGTGACCCACCTCACACACAACTCTGTCTGATGTGTGTGACAGCTGGAATCAACGTTATTAATATATAACATTATTAATATATAATGTTTTATATATATAATGTTAATAATAAATAATGTTATTAACATGTGTTTACTGAGCAGGAAGAAAACTCAGCTCTGAAATCTCTGGATTTGAGGTTCAACAACATCCAGGCAGACGGAGCTGAAGCCCTGGCTGAAAGCCTCCAGGTGTGTGTGCGACACGCACGCGCGCACGCACACACACACACACACACACACACACACACACACTTGTCATGTTAATACCGTGTCTCTGTGCAGGGAAACTGCAGCCTACGTTCTCTCAGGTTGTCGGGCAACGTGATCGGAGACAGAGGAGCTACACACCTGGCCAGGTCACTGCAGGTCAACAACACACTGCAGGAGCTTCAGCTGGATCACTGCGACCTGGTAGACACACACACACACACGCACGCACGCACACACGCACACACGCTGACCCTGACCTGTGTGTCTACAGTCCGTTCAGAGTGTGATGGCGCTCATCATCATGTTGAAAATCAACAAAACTCTTTGCTGTGTCGATATGAGCCGACCGATCCTCTTCAGCTACCAGGTACACACACACACACACACACACGCACACATATTAAAGGTGGGTGTGATGCCAGCAAAGTGTCTCCATGTCCCAGGAGGAGTGGGCGGTTCACCTGTGTGCGATGCTGCAGGTGAACAAGGGCATAGTGGCACTCCACCTGGCGAAGGCGGGGCTTAGTGACACGGGGGCGGAGCTTCTGGCTGAAGGTCTGCGGCTTAACTGCAGCCTGCGTTACCTGGACCTGCACTGGTAGGGTCACACACACCTCGCTATCTTCCCAGCGTCCGCCCAACGTCCTCCTGATTTGGTCTCCTTGTTACCGTAGCAACCACCTGACTCAGGACGGCACGCGGCACCTGGCTGAGGCTCTAAAGGTCAACCTGACCCTGGAGGTCATCGACCTGTCGGCCAACCGCATCAAGGATGAAGGCGCCAGGTACCTGAGTGAAGCTGTGTCGTGGCCCGGCAGCGTCCTCAGGGGGTGAGTCTACGCCCTGAAAAACAACGCGTTGCTCCACATTACACCAGATATTAGCCAGGTTCCAGGTGCTCTATTCACACTCATGGTAAAATGAGCTCAGGAATTAAACTGCTCTCATTTTTCAGGACTCTGTACTAACTTTTTTTCTCAGGTGCAACAAAAGTGGGCGGAGCTTACAGACAGGTGAACCTGGTAGTTCCCTGGAGCCCCGCCCTCCAATGGCTCGCTACCCTCCACTATCTCTGAGTGGCTTAGATTACACTCTGGTTCTAATATATGTCTGAAACCAATAATGTTGCCTAGTAACCAAGCTGGTCTCTAATGAAAAGGTTTCCAGAGCCACCAGGACTCAGCAAACATGCTTTTTGCTTTATGATGATTTAGGACCTGCTGATTTTAGCAGAAACTCGTCACTAAGAAGCCGCACGTAGCAACAGCTGGTGATGTCATTAACATCAAAGGCCCTGCAGCCACAGCTGTTACCATGGTAACCAAGTACTGGCTACAGGGTAAGAGTTGTTACCATGGTGACTAAATGATGGCTGCAGGGCCATAGTGGTTACCATGGTAACCAAGTACTGCCTGCAGGGTCAGAGTTGAAAGCTGATTGGTTCATTGTTTTTTAATCAGTAACTTTGGATCTAAACGTTTGACACTCACCAAACTTGGTGAAAGTGATAAAAGTAACGTCCTGATCACATCTACAGTAACACGATCCTGGTACGAATCCACAGTCACAACGAGCAAAAGGCCAGACACAACTCGCACAATTTCTGCAGGAATCTTCTCGTTTAGCTGGAGGTTCTAGATCATGAATATTAAGGGTGTGTGTGTGTGTGTGTGTGTGTTATCAGACTTTCAGTCTGCAGCAACAGCATTAGGACTGAGGGTCTGCTGGCTCTGGCTCAGGCCCTGGAAACAAACACCACCCTGACACACATCTACATCTGGGGCAACGAGCTGGAGGAGCCTGTCTGCCAGGTCACACACACACGCACACACACACACATGCACACACACGCGCACACACAGTTCTGACTTACAAAGATGTCATTTGTAATGTAATAATCATGATTAATAATAGTCAGCAGACTAGTTGATATTGAAAATGATAATAATTTTTAGAAATGTAAATTATGAATGATGTTAACTTCCGCTGTGATATAAACTAACCCTGGTTAAATAAAGGTTCTACTTAGACGTCCGTTCTCTTTAATCCAGGTTTTCAGAGATCTGATGTCCCGTCGCCGCCTGCTGCAAACGGACGTCAGCTCGTACGACGCCGACGGACGCGTCTTCTTGGCCCACGACTTCCACCGACTCAGGAGAAACTTCAACAATGGAGATCCACCACGGGTCCTAGACCAGACTCTGAGTCCTGGACCAGACCTGAGTCCTCGACCAGACCTAAGTCCTAGACCAGACCTGAGTCCTGCTGGGTCTCATTAGATCTGCTCAGTCCTCCACACTGAATAAAAGTTTCCATTAATTACATCTGCTCAAATATTTAATAAAAATTGGTAATAAATCAATTGTAGTTTATCACTGTTAATATGTTAAGTTAATCATATGCCATTTAATTCATATAAAATATATTATATTGTATTGGGTTGTTTAGTTTATTTGCTATTATTCACTTTCATCTCTGTTTTTTTCAGTCATCTTTTATGTTTTTTATTTGTTCAAAATAAAGAAAATTATTCGTTAATTCATTCAATTGATGATTCCAAGAAAATTCTACTCTAAAATGTCTTTTTTCAACAACCGGTTCAATTATTGCATTAAAATACTTAATAAACATAATAATTACATAAAAACAATTTCAGAATCTAATATTGGTATTTGAATCAGTAAAAATCATGAACCATTTAGAATTCAGTTTTAGGAATCATTCATCAGATTTCTTGTTATTCAAAAATCCATTTGTATCTTTTTTTTTAACCATAAAAAATCATGATTTTGTGCGAATAAATGAACATTTTAAATACTTAATCCACCTAGAATATAAAACCTGATGAAAGCAGTTTTGAACACAGAGTTAAACTATCTTGTACCAAGTTTTTAATATTACAGCACATGACAGTTTGGATTTGGTCCTTTCATCGTTTTTAAAGGTCTAGTGTGAGATTTAAACAGTTTACAAACATGGTGGAAAATCTGAGGTCATAAAAAAGACATTCATTCTCATTTTGATTGAATTAAACATTAACTTGAACATAATTGTGAATATTTTATTCTGACCCGCTGCAGTTTCCAGTTTTCTGTTTTTGTTCTGGTTCTGTTCGTCTACTCCTCGGGATCCTCCTCAGGGCTCTCCTGATTGGTGGGTTTACATGATGACATCATCCTCGCCCAGTCCTGGTCCCGGTCCAGCAGCACGCCCCTCTTCCTGAGCCGGGCCTCCAGGCTCTGGCCGTCCTCCTCCCGTACCACGCTCCAGCGCCGCAGCCCCAGCCGGGTCAGCGCCGGCAGCCCGGGCAGCGCCGCCAGCAGCGCCGGCAGCCAGGGGCAGGGGGCGGGGCTTAGAGGGCGCCGGCTGACGTCCACGTCCTCCAGGGAACCCAGACCCCCCGCCGAGAACAGGCCGGACCAACCCCCTTCCCCCACCGAGCCGTTGTAGGACAGATCCAAGAACCGCAGGGACGACATGGAACCACGGCTACAGACTGCAGCTGCAAATAAACAATAAACAACAAACAATACGCTAAAATATAAACAAACAGAAATGTGTGTGTGTGTGTGTGTGTGTGTGTGTGTGTTACCTAGGTGATGGAGGTCATCGGTTGTGAGGTCACAGCTGCTGAGGCGGAGCTCCAGAATGACTGAAGGCTGCAAAGCGTCCAACAACCAGGACAAACGACCACCGACCATTTTACACCAGGAAACATCCACGCTGCGAAGGTACGGAACGACCACAGCTACACACACACACACACACACACACATTTTAGTTTTTTGTTTTTCTTTTTTATTAGTAGTTTTCAGTTCATTTTTAATGCTTTGTTTCATTGATCAGAACCAGTCAAATGAAGTCAGGCGCCTCTAGTGGAGAAGAAAGTGAACTACACCTGTAGACTGCAGTTTGTTGTATTGTCCACTAGAGGGAGACACCGATCCGTTAATAAATTACTCTACTATATTTGTTTGATGTTGTTTAATACTTGTTGTAGTTTTTGTTAGTTTTCGTTAGTTAATGTTTTTTTTTATTAAATTTATTTTTGTTGGTTTCATAGTTTAGTTTTGTTTTTCAATACTTAGTTGAAGTTTACAGTTTGTAATTAGTTACACACACACACACACACACACACACACACTTATTTAGTAGCAGAACTTGCGAACTTGCAGTACTAGTATGTAGTAGCACTAGTAGTACTGGTGGTACTACAAGTACTAGTAGTATTTGCAGTAGTACTAGTAGTGTGTACCCAGAGCGGTGAGGGCCTCCGGCCTCAGGCTGCAGCTGTTTAGCGGCAGACGTCTCATCTGTGATTCCTGGAGGCCGCGGACCAGAGGTTGGACCACGGCTCCTGTTTCCTTATTGGACGACAGGTCCAGCTCTGTCAGCGCCGTCAGGGCAGGAAGAACCTGGACTGGAGACAAGTAGTACTGAGTACATAGATTGAAGGCTTCAGTACTTATGGTAGTTAAAAAGAACACACACACCACGCGCGCACACACACACACACACACACACACACACACACACACACACACACACCACACACACACACACACACACACACACACACCACGTACACACACACACACACACACCACGTACACACACACACACACACACACACACCACACACCACACACACACACAAACACACACACACACACACCACACACACACACACACACACACACACACACACACCAGGCACACTCACTCAGAGCCTCCAGGTCGGAGTGTGTGAGGCAGCACAGGTGAAGGTCGAGGCTCTCCAGGTGAGTGAGGTGAGCCAGGTGCAGCGAGAAGTGGCTCAGACCTCCAGACAGACGCCTGTTACACGACAGATCCAGTTCCTGTAGGGAAGGAAGGAGATGGAGAGACGAGCCTGGAGGATGGAGAGAGAGAAAAAGACGAATACGAACAAGAAGAAGAAGAAGCTGCTGTTTCATTGCAGTCTAACATAAAGTCCATACCATGGCAGCTCAAGGAGTTTGGAGAATGAATTGTTCCAAATCTTAATTAAACCAGCAGTGATGCTACTGGTTTAGATTTGACTGCAGAACTTTAGAGAACTTTATATCAAACTTTCAGTTGCAGTGTGGAACTTTAAATTTTACAATATTAAATACCTCAAATTAATAAATATCAATCACATAAGATTCTTTCACTGAAATGAAGTTTATCCCCTCACACAAAGCAGTTTTAAATTCAATGTCCAGATTTTCTTTGTTGCACAACTTTTATTGCAAGAAGCTCCAGTCTTTTTATAGTTGTGTATTTATAATATAATAATTATTTTTAATCAGGTTGTATTGTTCTCATCCTTTGCATGTGCGTTGCTATGACAACCCCCCAGCTCAATTATATACTGTACTGCCCCACTATGACAATAGAGGACCATTCTATTCTATGTTATTCTATTTAATATAAAAAACCTCCTGTGTACTAGTACTACAGCAGTATTTACTGTACTACGTGTGGTCGTACCGAGGTGTTGGAGGCTGTCCGCCGTCACGCCACAGCGCCGCAGACGAAGCGTCCGCAGGCCAGCGGCGGCGTGGGGGACCAGGGAGTCCATTTCCTGTCCCAGTCCAGGGTTAAAGGACACGTCCAACACACACAGGCTGGACAGACGAGACAGAGAGGCTCCTGATGGAGGCAGAGAGGCATGATGGGAAATGTAGGAAATCACTGGGTCTTTCTTCATCAGGTAAAGTCAGTTCACTTCTCCTGGGTTCAGTTGAAGTTTTGATATATTTGTAGTTTACAGTTATGAAGTTGTGATGTCACTAAGAGGAATATCTGTGGTTTTAGGAACCAGAAACCAGCTCAGTTCAGTTTTACATCTGCAGCTCCAGAAACAACAAGTCACTCAGGCTCTCGTTACCGTTAACGAGCCTCTCCTCTGATTGGCTGATTTGATTGGCTGTGATGGGGGGGGGTTGTGACCTCACAACTTAACAGTTTTTGTGTTTCTCTGTGGAGTGAATCATGACTTTATTAAAAACACACACCAGCTCCTCATAATCAACCACATCAATGTGGAATCTCAGCCAATCAGAACCTTTCTCAAAGTTAGAGGCCCTACCCAGCGCCGCGGCGTCGCCCGCCGTCAGCTGACAGGAAACCAGGTGCAGCTCCCTCAGGTGTGATGGCAGGTTACCCAGCAGGCTTTGCAGCGCGCTGCCCCCCACGCCGTCGTTCCAGGACAGATGGAGGGAGTCCAGCAGAGGAAGGGAGCCCACGGCCTCGTCTGGAAAAACACAAACACGGAATGTTCTACAAAAACTTCGATAAGAATAAACCATCACTGGAAAAAACATATAGACCTGCATCAAATAATGTAAGAGTTTGGATGCAGATTATTAATCTATTATATTATAATCTACTCAATGTTCTTCCTGCATCCGGAACTATGATTCACCTGCAAGGTCATTACCACCAGTGCTTTTATAATAATTCACATCCTGTCATGTTGTGACTATAAATCAACTGCTTGATGTTTTCAGAATGTGATGTGACTTTAAGAAGCATTAATCAGGTCTTATAATGTACATTCATCATTACAGAAAAATTACAAAGAATGTGCGACACTAGATGTCAACTGCAGTAACAATAACAGTAATAATAATAATGATAATTATAATAATAAGCCCCACCCAGAGCTGTGATGTCATCAGCGTCCAGCCTACAGCTGCAGAGACACAGTGTTCTGACTCCGCCCACAAGCTGCAGGTGAGAGGTTAACGCCCTCAGAGATCCACCAATCAGATCATTCCAGGACACATCCAACTGCTCCAGGTGAGGAAGGAGAGGGAGTAACGTCGCTGGAGGAGGAGGAGGAGGAGGAGGAAGAGGAGGAGGAGGAGGAAGAGGAGGAGGAGGAGGAGGAAGAGGAGGAGGAAGAGGAGGAAGAGGAGGAGGAGGAGGAGGAAGAGGAGGAGGAGGAGTAGAAGGAGGAAGAGGAGGAGGAGGAGGAGGAGGAGGAGGAAGAGGAGGAGGAGGAAGAGGAGGAGGAAGAGGAGGAAGAGGAGGAGGAGGAAGAGGAGGAGGAGGAGGAGGAGGAGGAAGAGGAGGAAGAGGAGGAGGAGGAGGAGGAGGAGGAGGAAGAGGAGGAGGAGGAAGAGGAGGAGGAAGAGGGGGAGGAGGAGGAGGAGGAGGAAGAGGAGGAAGAGGAGGAGGAAGAGGAGGAGGAGGAGGAAGAGGAGGATGTCTTTTGACATTTTTTATTAAAATAATTTGAAATATTCTAATATTCTTCAATACATTTTAAATGTGAGAAACATGAAGGCTGCAGATGTGTGTGTGTGTGTGTGTGTGTGTGTGTGTGTGTGTGTGTGTGTGTGTGTGTGTGTGTTCACCTAGCTCCAGCAGGTCTGTAGCTGTGACATCACAATGAGACAAGCTGAGGCTCCTGCTTTCCGCTTTCTTCCCAAATTTGTGCAGGAAAACACACACTCGTCCCCAACTGGTGTATCCCTCACTCTCCACTGGATACACACACACACACACACACACACACACACACACAGTATTAAAATAAATAAATAAAATAATAGTTGTTCCTTCTGCTCTTAGAAAGACTTGTTAATTTTGAAGATAAATATTTTCACAGAGATTTTGTCAATATTCACAAATTCTGAATTAAAGACAGAAATGATAATCATGTTTATTTAAGTGACTCAAATTCAGATCCTCACACTGGACTTTTAGAATCAAGGTTAATCACATTGAACCAATCAGCCAATCAAGTTTCACGCTGATGGTCATGAGACTCCGATGCTTGAAATACGTAAATTAGATGAAGGTGGTTGCTATGGCAACGAAAAGTCGAATTTCTGAAACAGAATTTTTATAAATGAATTTTGACCCCTTGAAATACATCACATTCAATATATTATTAGATATTTTTAAACTTGAATTCTTTGGGAATTTTTTAAAACTGAAAAATGAATGTGAGTCATTAAATTAAAAAAAATGGATTCAGAGGCTGAATATTCACAAACACAGTTTACTGAAAAAAATCAGTGACACATTATTCAGGATTTTGTGAAAAGAGAATTTGATTGGCTGCTGGTCACCTGGCCCCGCCCCTCGCTGCCCCGGCTCACCGCCCTCCAGGACCTGGTCCTGGTTCCGGTCCTGGTTCCGGGTCAGGAAGCGTCCCAGCGGCTTCCTGTCGGCCGCTGAGCGTTTCCTCCGGATCTGATTCATGATGACGTCAAGAGGGGAGCGGCGCTGGCCCCGCCCCCTCTGAGCATCTGGCCAATCAGAGGAGAGGAGCAGGTACTGCAGTACTTTACTACTTCAACTCATAATACTGCAGTAGTATACTACTTCAACTCATAATACTGCAGTACTTTACTACTTCAACTCATAATACTGCAGTACTTCACTATTTCTATTCATAATACTGAAGTACATAATTATATCTACTCATAATACAGCAGTACTATACTACATCTACTCATATTACTGCAGTACTATACTACATCTACTCATATTACTGCAGTACTATACTACATCTACTCATATTACTGCAGTACTTCACTACATCTACTCGTAAAACTCATGTACTTGTACTACATCGCCAGTGATCTTCTTACCTTCAGGTTCCATCATATTTTCCAGATTTAGAGACAAACCAGAAACTTTCGTCGTGGTGACGTCACCTGACCCGGTCACGTGCTGGCGTCTCTCCAGGATCCAGCTTCGTTCGGATCCGCAGTTTTTAACGTTTTCTGTGATTTTTTGCTCCGTTCTCGGCAGGTGAGACACCTGGTGACGTCATGCCCCGTGCTCATCAGGTGCATCCTCCCGGAAGTGCGGCGCCTCCTTCAGTAAACGTCCCCGTTCACTTCCGTTTCACGTTGAAATCAGCTTTGATTTTAATTTCATTTTCAAAAAATCAATTAAACTTTAATGATAATAGTGAAGTTCCATAGACAGAAGGAAAACATCGAGTGTAACAGTTAAAAACTGCAGAATTCACAGCATGAAAACATGAACTAAACATGTTAATGATCCTTAGATGAAATTACAGGAACCATTATTTCTGACTGGTTAAAAAGTTTTTAATCTGACTTCAAACCAAAGAAATCAGCCAATGAAGTCACGTTCTGTTGATCATGTGACTCTGAAGCTCAAATGAAGGCAGACTACAGAACAACAGAATGTTTTAAGATGAATTTCTTTTTTTAGTCTGTTGAACCTTAATTATTAGATTTATTTTTCAGAGATTTCATTCTTCATAATGAATTTGTGAAAACAGAAAATTAAAAGTGATTCACTGAAACAAAAGAAGGTGGATTCAGAGGCTGAAAATTCTGAAAAGTTATATTTCTGAAACTTAAGGCCTGTTGAATCACAGCAATTTAAATATATGGAGTTTTTAAACAAAGTTGTGATGAATTTGTGTAAACTGAAAAATAAAAGCGATCATCAAATCATCTAAATGACAACAGACAACATCTTTTTTTCAAATGACTTTATTAATCCGACTGGAATACGTGTGCAGCAGTTTTATTTCTGTAATGATAGTTGTGTTGGTTTAAAGACACCGACTCGTCCTCTGGTGACGGCGCTTCAAACCACCGACATGTCCTCCTCCTCCTCCTCCTTTTCCTCCTCGCATGGAAAAAATAAAACAAAATCCATAAAGGAAAAAACAAAAAAACTAAAAGTCGAGCGGGTGGTTGTGATGTCCGTCCGATGGAGCGTTGCCATGGTAACGTCCAGGTCCATCGCCCCCCCACTCAGTCGTCGTCCACCGTCGGCGTGATGGTCACGCCCCTCCTGATCTGCCCCCAGCCAATCAGACTACAGCAGGAGGAGAGACGTTAGATTCAGAAACTGGAACCAGAGAATTCTGACATTTCTTGAAGAATCAATTGTTGCAGCTTTACAATAAATACCTTAGAGACCTTAAATACAGTAGGGAACTGACTTTCTGTAGGGATCAGAGTATCAGAAGTTTATCGACTAAATGATGAACTGATCAATTACTTTCTTGATTTGTCTTTTTTTTTCCATGGAACTGGTGACAGAAACCTGGTCGTCAGTCTGATGATTTAATTGGTTATTAAACGCGTAACACTAACGAGGTGGTTTCAGTTTCCTGATCCTATTGGTCAGGAAACGGCTGCCCAGGTGCTCACCGCCAGTGTTTCTCCACACGTCGACTCAGGGCGATCTTCTCTCCCACCTCGGTGCAGACGGGGTTGGTGAGGACGATCTTGGCCAGATCGGCCTTGACAGCGGAGACGCGTCCGCCGGTCGACAGCGAGCCGATGTTCACCATCAGAACCTCGTTCTTGGACAGTTTCTGGACCTGCAGCGGCACAGAAGAACACACAAAACGGGACAATTTGTGGCTTCATTCATTCTGAATACAGCTGAGAAGCTTCCCAGGATGCACCGCTCACCTTGGCGGCCTTCTTGTCTCCCTCAGTGCGGACCCCCAGCAGCCTCCGCAGCAGGAAGTAGGAGATCTCCAGCTCGGTGAAGATCTCCGGCAGCTCGCCCACAGCGCCCAGAACCTGACCCACCATGCGGTCGGCACGGCACAGCGTGGGGTCGATCTTGGTTCCCACGCCTGGGGGGGATAAATAAATAAATAAATAAACATCACAGAGGAGACGTACAGACAATCTGGACAATTTCTCCTCAAAAGTGAAGGGGGGGTACAGTACCGATGAGGCCCCCCGGGGCGGCGTACTGGAGGTCGTTGTGTTCCGCAAACAGAGACACGATCTTGGAGAAGATCGGTTTACACATCAGTTTCCCTTCGTGGTCTTTGGACACGATTCCTGGTCGGACCTCGATCTCCTGACCCACCTACACACCACATGGGGGGGAGGGGGAAGGGGGGGGGGGGGGACCATTAGGGTCCAGATAGAGGAGGGAAAGGCTCACAATGGGTTGCTCTGAGTGTGTTGCTGAGTGTATGTGCGAGTGTGTGGCCCCCACCTTGAGGACCCCCTTCAGGATGCTGCCTCCTGCCACGCCTCCTTTCAGGTCGTCCACCTCGCATCCAGGTTTGTTCACGTCGAAGGATCTGATGACTGAGAGGAAACATCCTGTTTTATTCTGTGTCCACATGAAAGTCTGAGTGATGTAAATGTTTAAGTGAAGATGTATGGGAGGAGAATATGAAGGAAGAAGTTTAAAAACGTATCTAGTCCTGTTGCGATACTTGGTCTTTTTTTTTTTTTACTTAAAACATTTACAAACAAAAAAAATGTAATATGTGTCCATATCCATCTTCCAGGTCTACTAAAAAATAAAAACTTTCTGTATTTATTCTTCTTCAACTTGTGTTTCTTCTGTTGCTCTGAGACTTTTTTTTTTAAATAAAAATGCACTAGAAATAAAATGTAGTCACTTTCGAACAGATAACCTGATTTTTCTCACCGATGAGTCGGGGCTCGGAGGTGAAGTCTCTGACAGGAACCGGGATCTTTTTGACGATGTACTCACACACCACCTCAATGTTGTACTTCAGCTGAGCTGAGATGGGAATGATGGGGGCGCCCTCCGCCACCGTCCCTGCAGCCGGAAAATATCAATTAATCAATAAATCAATAAATCAGTCAGCCCACAGGAGATTATGCAAGAAATAAAAAATGGACTAAGCAAACTGAAGTGTTTTAAACTCCTCCAAATGTCATTAGAAAGTCTCTCAACCTGCGGTAAAATGTCCCTCAACTCATCTACTAGAAGGGGCTCTGTACTTTAAATGCACATCTAAAGTACTTCAAACACCTTTAAATTATTGTATTTAAACAGTTGTGTTTAGTTTAAAGTGGCACCATGGGGGGGTTTTTGTCACAAACACAGTAAAAAGTTGGATTTCTGAAATCAGCTCCAGCTTTTCTACTGAGGAAAGTAGAATAATGTCAGCAGGTTATTTTACAGAGCTAATATGGCAGCTTTTAGTTATTACAACATGGTTTGATAATTTGATTAAAAGGAGCAGGAAAAATAATCAGGTTATTTTCTCAGCAGGAGATTTGATGAAGGCGAGTAAAACTATCGTTTTTCCAGTTTTGCTGAGCAGGAAAGTATTAACTTGCAATAATATGTATAAACTGGTTTTTCATTGGTCAGGAGCGTTTATGGACGGCGTCTCACCCTGGACGAAGGCCAGGATTTGCTCGTACTGCTCCTTGGCCTGACTCTCCTTCACCAGGTCGATCTTGTTCTGCAGGATCAGGATGTGCTTCAGCTTCATGATCTCGATGGCAGCGAGATGCTCTGACGTCTGGGGCTGAGGACACGACTCGTTGCCGGCTAAAAACAAAAACACACACGTCAGACCACAGCTGGAGTCCGAGCAGCAGGCAAACGTCTGGTCACTAGCACTCACCGATCAGCAGCAGGGCGGCGTCCATGACGGCCGCTCCGTTCAACATGGTCGCCATCAGGATGTCGTGACCCGGACAGTCCACGAACGACACGTGTCTGGAGGGAGAGACACGAGAGTCAGTTTCCTTCAGAAACTGAATTTAATGTGTTTGCTGCTTTCTGTTCTTTAGGATCTATTTATGCAACAAGGATAATCATCTTTTTTAAAAAATGTTGATGAGGGGATCGATCCTTCATCTGCTGAATTAATTCAAATAAGCGGTGACAGTATAGTTGTGACATCACAAGTTTTAATGGTTACACCACAGGATGTTTGACATTAAACAAAACTTTTGTTAAAGCCAGTGTGAAGCAAACAATGCAACAGTAATAACAGTAATAATAGCAATAATAATAATAATAATAATGATGATGATGATGGGGCAGCATCATCATTGGTTTGTATTTCTCTGACTATGTCTGAAACTACTGCATTGGAGGTTAAAGTCATTTTTCACTGTGTTTAATGGCAGATAAACCAGACTCACTCTCCTTGAACAGAGATGTGACAGATTTCATCAAACTCGAGGTGAACCCTGTGAATCCTGAATCTCTCGGCAGCTTCCTGACGTCTCACCTGACCAGCTTGAAGTTGCCCCTGGTGCTGGGGAGGTCTGTGGGGAACTCGTCCGGCGTGCTGCTGCCACAGGACCGGTAGCACTCTGGCCTGGGACAGCTGGGGTCGTCCAGCATGTAGATCTACAACAGACACACGGTTTATTAGAGGAGGAGAACCTGGAACCACGAGCACCACGGGTTGGTCCTGGAGGCTGAAAACTACCTTCATGAAGACGTCATTAGCTGGAGCTGCAATTATTAGTTAATTAATCACCAAACTATATAGACTTTGGGAAGTAAAAATTCTCAGATTGCAGCTTTTTAAAAATTAAATACAGTATGTTGTCTGTAACAGTAAACCGATTTTTAGGCTGTGAAAATATTTGTCTGGACATTAGTAGAAGTAGTACGGGAGAAAAATGTGGAAAAACAATTCAAAGAGTCAGAATAATAAAAGATATTTCATAGGAAAAGTAGCTCAAGCTTCAGATAAACGTCATGTCTTGTATTATCAGACCAAGTTTGGCATTAAAAACATAATGAAGTAAATATTGTTATAGTTTTTTCTACCAATAATGGATAGATTCCACTGAATGTATGGTCTGAGATAAATTAGACATGATGTGTTACCTCCACAACTAGAGATATGTCATGTGATTTAAAATTGCAGCTTATGTTCTGCCCATTGTTAGAAATCAGAATCAGAACCCGAGAGGGGGTAAAATGTTTTGCTGACGCTGTCCTTCAGAACTCAGCCTGCGGATCAGAATCCAGGCCTTTTAGCCGCTCACCTTAGCGTTGGCATATCCCAGCTTGATGGTGATGTTCCTCTCCAGCTCATTCTTGAAGCGGACAGTGTGGACCCCAGAGATGGCCTTCACTACCGTGGACTTCCCGTGAGCCACGTGGCCGATGGTTCCTAAAAGAGAGGAGAACGGGTCAGAGCACGCGCCTCACACCACAAACATGATTCCTTCTGACCGCGCTACGCACCGATGTTGATGGTGGCCTGTCGGCTGATGATCTCCGGAGAGAGGGGAGTCAGCGTGGAAACGTCCTGTTGGAGAAGAGCTCATCAGTCACGCAGAAACAGCAGGGTTAACAACAGCTTTAACAGAGAGCAGCCGGCGCTTTGTTTAATCCAGTGATGAATAGAAACAAAAGAGGCAGCAAAGCCACTAAAAACACTGCTGCACATGTGTTTCACATGAATATTTATACCCATTATTGCTGCTGCTGCATCTTCCACTACCACAGAGAACACGATTTAGAGCATTAAAAACTGCAAAAGTTAATAAACCGATTAAATCAGGAAACAGTTTGTGTCGATTATCTCGGCTAAATCATTGAATAAAAATCAGACAGGACAATAATCCTAGTGAATATCAAGAGATTGAAGACAACATCAATAAACATGATACATAGTGTTATCAATTGATAAATATGAGGAGGTATTGAAGCCAATGAAATCAAATAATTTAATATTTTTTACCTTGAAGTAGAACTAAAATTAGTTAAAAAGTACTGATGCAACATTTAAACATGTTTCACAACAAGAAAAAGTGCTGAACGAAAAATAGCATCATTAGTATATTAAGTTATTAAGTAAACTACATTTACAGATTAAAGAGTTGATTTAGACGACGTGAATGTAAACGATCCATCACTGATGCTGAATTATCTGAAACACGCGCTGACTGTTGTGACATCACACATTAACGGAAGTCCGCATTGTCTCTAAACACTGTTACATTCTCTGTGAAATATGGACTTTTCTAAACACTGGGCAGAGTTTATAAAACAACTAAACCGTCTAATAAGAAGAAAATATATTTAAATCACCGTTTCTTTCTTTAATGTATGAGTGATGCTGGCGTTCATAGACGCTGATGTTGATTTAACAAATATAAGAACTAGCACTTCGCTGTGAAGGCGTTTTATTTATTTTATCGTGTTTGACGGCAGAATAACGACAGTAACGGTAGATTAACATGACAATAGCGGCAGTAACGGTAGATTCACGGCAGAATAGCGTTAGTAACGGTCTGCCCGGCAGCAGCGAGGCGGCCGTCCGGCTTCTCCGCCGCCTCCGGCCGCTCCGGGCCCGCCGTCATGTGCCGGGGCGGCGGCGGCACCGACGACCGTTAACTGCTAAAAACACGTTCAGTTCGACCGCGGCCGGTTCCCGCGGGGCTGAAACGGCGGTTTAACGGCCTCTTACCAGAGAAGCGAGGTCTTGTTTGGACAGGTGAGGCTGACCAAGCGTTGTACCGGACTCGTCACCCGCCATCTTGACTGAAAAGGGAATGAAAGAGGCCGCTGGCGCGAATGCCCGAATATAATACAATATAATGTGTTTTTTCTAACAGTTAGTTGTCGGGTTAGATTAAATTATAATTCTTTAGTTGTTTAATATATATTACAGTGGTCATATTTAATAGGAAACGTCTTGTGTTTAAAAAATTCGGGTTGTGTAAGATTATTTTTCCGCTGATAAATGACAGTGACGTCATCCAGGCAAGAAGCGGCGGGTCCTTTAACAACGAATAAAAAAAAAAAAACCTTTCACAACGGCTGATGCAATTTATGTTTTCACCGTAAGACGAAGTTAATGTGATGAAAACAAGCTGCTGGGGCTTATATGTTGTATATTACACATGTTTATCGCTGAAAAGATGAATGTCTCTAATCACGTTTATTACTACTACATCTGAAGAAGAACGTTCTTATCCATGTGTCAGGGCCGTCGTCTTTTAGTGACGTCATAACAGGGTGGATTTGTAGTCCTGTTATGTGGGTTTGTAGTTTACTTAATTTTTTCTGCAGTCTTTAACTACATCAGTTCATACTATTTATATATACTTTTACTGCTACTTTTATCAGCTAAAAACGTGTGTTGTAATATACATATGCAGTTTAAGTATATATAAATATAAATAAATAAATAAATAAATAAATATATAAATAAATATATATATATATACTTAAACTGCAATACTTTAATTACATTAACTCATAATGATTATGTATTTTTTCACTTTTTAATACATCAACTCATATTATTTATGTAATTTTACATTTTTGTGTAGTATTATTATATTGCTGTGTCTGCACTTTTATTGAATAAACGCATCAATTTTTCTCTTACTGCACAATACTCGGTCAGTAAATAATGATCAGAATGGAGTGAGGCCTCTGAGCAGGAGACGATCTTCGCTGCAGCGCTACGCCCTTCAGTTCCGCCCAAAAGGGAAATGACGCCGGCGCAGAAAATGGCGTCCGCGAAGCCAGCGGACCGCTGTGGTTTGTTGCCCGTCTGATTTAACGCCGAGTGCGGGGTGTCTCTGTCTGGCCGCCGGGCGACACCATGGCGGAGCCCCGCCGCCGTCCGCTCCCTTGACTCCGGCGTCGAACCCGCAACTTCATGTCCGACGGAGCCAGAGCTGCCTGGTCGAAGAGGGGTTGTGGGGATTCGCAGCGCCGAGGTAAGGCGACCGGATTTAGCCGCTAAGCTAAAGCTGTTCTCCGGGTCGAGGCTCAGCCGGACCCCCCCCCCCCCCCGGCAGCTCCGGTTCCCACCGGCAAGAACCTCAATTAGAGTGGCCGGTCAGGGAGTTAACGCTAAGGCGGAGATGTGACCGATGGTAGACGCCCGGAGCTCCGGTTCTTTAGCTCCACAAACACCGACACGTCCAGGCTCCACAGCCGGACGAGCAGCGCTTGTTTTGGGACGTTAATCAGAGCTCGAACCCCCTCCGTTTAAGCCGTGATTTAGTTTAGTTGAGCCTCCTCAACCTTAAACTTTACATAAATATTTACTTATTATAAACACGTGGAGGACAACAAGAGGAAATAAAGTGAGAATAGTACAACTTAAATAAAAATACTAACATATAAACAGTGTGGACGAAGTACTTCAACAAATACCCAATAACAAGTAAAAGGTGCAAGTTGGGAAATGTTAAGTAAAAGAACAGACGTTTTATTAACGTATCAAAGGTAAAATCACTAATGATGATGTTATACCATAAAAACACGTGAGAGTATTTTGTTTTACTTAATGAACCTGGAACCGATTCTCGATACTTTGCGATTAATAGTAAAAGTTCTGCATCATTATTTGTGAGTGACAATTGAATAGAATAGACAATAGAGTATAAAACCCTGCGGTTTCTTTAGTTTGATAGATTAAAGTCATGTTTCTCAACGTGGGGTTCAGGGACCACTTTTGGTCCTCGATGTCTATGTCGATTCTCCCTCATCCAGGTCATTGTAGAGTCAAAGGATTTACTTGTAAGCAACTGGACCTTTCATTTTGGTACTTGACTAAAATCATTAGGCCTGATTATTAAAGACATCAAACTTTTGATCATAATTTCCAGAATTCACTCTGCCTATAGTGGAGCTTTCATGGAAATCTGGGCAAAATTATATCTAGCAAAAAAAAAGGATTTCAGATTTGGAGCCAATAAACAAATCTCATCCAAAAGGGTCCATGACCCTAATGTGGGGAAATGAAAATTGTTTAAGAAGCACTGGACTGAAGCGTTAATTTAGAGGCTGTTTAACTCTGGAATAAAAAGAAAAGTTTTATTTCCTCAGATTATTGGAGATGTGTAAAAACATGTTGTTTTTCTCTTCCATCAGAACCAGGGAAACATAAACACAGGAAATGCGAGCGGCCCCTTAGTGCTCAGCCACCCCAGCCTGAGATTCTACGCCCAGGCTCCTCCAGGTAGGCCAGTCCACATCCTGCACCCTAGACCTGACCCCCGTGCTGCACCCAAGACCTGATCCACATCCATGTCCCCCTGGCCCTTTCTCTAAACCCCCTTCCTGTCCTCCTGTCTTTTTGTGATGTCACAGTGGACTGGTTCAACGTTAGAGCCCCGTCATTAATTCCATTAATTGATCCTATTAAATAAGTTTTCTGGAGTCTGATGAGAGGCGTCATTTTGTTTTTTAAGGCCTGTCACTCTCCCACATAGACAATAGAAGTTGCTGAAAAATACAAATTACCAGATAATGAAAATATTATTAGTTTGGTTTATTTATTTTTTAGCAACCTAGAATTATTGTTTTGATGATTGAATAGTTTTACTGAGCAAAGTGTCAAAATTCTCTGATTCCTGTTCCTTAGCTGTTAATATTTTCAGGTTTATTTAATAGATAGTTGATAATTATAATCATGGAGTTAGATCAAACATCCAGATGTCCAGTGGTTGTGTATATTATAATCAATAGTGATTATTGAAAGTCTATAGCTGATATTATCATCAATAGTGATTATTGATAGTCTATAGCTGATATTATCATCAATAGTGATTATTGATAGTCTATAGCTGATATTATCATCAATAGTGATTATTGATAGTCTATAGCTGATATTATCAATAATAGTGATTATTGATAGTCTATAGCTGATATTATCATCAATAGTGATTATTGATAGTCTATAGCTGATATTATCAATAATAGTGATTATTGATAGTCTATATCTGATATTATCTATAATAGTGATTATTGATAGTCTATAGCTGATATTATCTATAATAGTGATTATTGATAGTCTATAGCTGATGTTATCAATAATAGTGATTATTGATAGTCTATAGCTGATATTATCAATAATAGTGATTATTGATAGTCTATAGCTGATATTATCATCAATAGTGATTATTGATAGTCTATAGCTGATATTATCAATAATAGTGATTATTGATAGTCTATAGCTGATATTATCATCAATAGTGATTATTGATAGTCTATAGCTGATATTATCAATAATAGTGATTATTGATAGTCTATATCTGATATTATCTATAATAGTGATTATTGATAGTCTATAGCTGATATTATCATCAATAGTGATTATTGATAGTCTATAGCTGATATTATCATCAATAGTGATTATTGATAGTCTATAGCTGATATTATCTATAATAGTGATTATTGATAGTCTATAGCTGATATTATCAATAAAAGTGATTATTGATAGTCTATAGCTGATATTATCAATAATAGTGATTATTGATAGTCTATAGCTGATATTATCATCAATAGTGATTATTGGTAGTCTATTGCTTCTTGATTTTATTTTATTGCATTTCCATTTAAAGTTTTTAAGTTCTTCTTCCTCCTCTGAAAGTGATCTTCTTGCCTTAAACTGAAATGACGCCACTGATCTTATTCTGAAAGAGCTGTCTACCTTTGATATTAATTCAGGTTCTGTTCAGTGTTTTCCCACTGTTCAATGTCAATAAGTTCGCAAAAAGCTCCATTCTTCATTTTGCAGTGTCAAAAACCTTCATCAGTATCCAAAGTTTATGAAAAGAGGAAGTGCTTATTGTTGTTTAATGTTTTCTCTGCAGCCTTGAATCATTTTGAGTTTGTTCCAGTTATGTGGAGCAAACTGGTTCATATTAATAAACAGGAACATATAGAAGAAGGAAAACAGCTTAAACACAGCTGTTAATAAATATGTGAATGTAAATATTACTTATGATGGAAACATCTTGATATATTGAAACCCAGACAAGGCCTATTCCACTGTGTTTAAACCTAACGTCACCAACACTTTCAACTTGATTTAGTTTGTTGTCCACACTTGAATAACTCGAGAAAAGTGTTAAATCTGTTTATGTCACATTTCTGGTTCACTTATTGAACTATATTTTCCCAAAGTTAAATTGCTCGCACACTGGAGCCGTTTTGGAGCTGAATATGAAGCAGGAACGAGGATCAGCTCCTGATCATCATTTACGCTGGTTTCTGTGGCTTCATGTGCTCAGAGATATTTTTAAAATCTTTTGTATAACCGTGGGGCCATAGAAGGTTGATTTTATAAATGGATTGGACCTCCACCCAAACATACTGACTCCTACCTGACATCGTTGCCCTGTACTTTAATTATTATTAAATGTTGAATACAACCAGTCCAGAAACTAATGATGAAGTTGGGTTTGTGCAGGTGTCGGGTATCACCACCAGGTGGCGTCTGTTCAAAGGTCCATTTACCGCAATGATACCAAACAATAAAAATTCAAAATGATCAAGAAACCAGGATTCTTTTTGTATCACTGCCAATATCTAATCATGTTGATGGTCCTTTCCCTAACATTCACTGAAAATTTGACAAAAATCTGCTGATAACGTTTTTCGTTATCTTGTCTACAGAAAGACAATAACCTCCGAACTGAGACATCTATTGTCAAAAGTTACACTTTTTTGGTATCTCATTTCTACTGTTTTTGAATTAAAGGTCATTTTTTGTATAAATATTTGGTTTTCTTTGCATAAAAACGAGGGGAGCAGTTTCTTGTTTATATGTACGTTTTTACTGGTCTGAGCGGCTTCAGATCAAATTGCGCTGAATGTGACTTGTATTGAGTTTGACTCTGGTATTAATGGATGAGTTGATTGCAAAACTCATCTTGTTCAGAGCAAATCAAACCCAAATCTTCTTTACATCCACCTGTCAATCAAACAAGTTCCTCCACTCACAGCTGCCTGTTGGGAGACGCCCACTTTTCAATGGTCCAACCAGAATCCTCCAAAGCTTTTGTCCCACCTAATGATTTTCTTTATACCAAAAAGGTCTTTACTGGTTCTGACCTTTCATATTCCTTAATTAAATGTTGTTTCTGGGTCATCACATGGACACTTTTTCCTATCAAGATGTAGATCACAATATTTCCATCATATGCAATATTTATCACATTATTGATCTAAATACACATCAAAAAATATACAACCAAATTAAATGATTCAAATAATCATTTAGAAACTACACATGTAAAAAAATATATATATATTTTGTCAGTAATTTGATTAAAAGTGCAATAAAAGTCTTTTTCTTAAAAACGAAATCATTCACGAGTTTAACTAAATTGGTACTACAAAAGTATGTGGACATGAGTCACATGGTTATAAAGTTCTGTCCACATACTTTTGGCCATATGATTTCCTTTTTAATAGATTATTTTTAATATCCACTGACGTCCTTGTGTGGATTTTTTGTGTTTAAAATGATTTTTTTAACGTGGCGGTTGCTTTGTCGTCCAGGTGATTGTCGCTCAGAAAAAGGGACTTTGTTACTGGGACACAAGGGGCACTGTCCTCTGATTGGCTCGGACAACCCCCTCTGACATGCCCGTGGCCAATCAGAGGTGAGTGTGAGTGTGTGTGGAAGGTAACGACATGGTGGCTTTCTATGAGTGTGTGTTTCTGTGTTTCTGTATCTGCGTGAACTTGTTTTTTCTACTATTTTGTGTATTTTATCTATTTTTTATATTGTATTATTTCTGGTGAAACATTGTTTCTGGTAAAACAGTGTGTGTCTGTTTGATCTTGTGTGTGTGTTTTCTACTGTTGTGTGCAGAACATGACGAATGTTTTTTTTTTCATTTCAATCTTCTTTCTATTAGTTTTCTATTATTTCTGGTGGTAGATGTGTGTGTGTTTGATGCAGAACAGTTTTGATGAAATGAGACACCACAGTAGCTGATTTCCTTTCCTCTGTACTGTCGCCGGCCGGCCGCCTGTGTTGCAGGGCTCGGTCTATTTCCCGGTGCGTCAGCGTCAGAGACGCTCGCAGCACGTCCGGCTGTGGGAAGTGAAACGTTTTGTTAGGATGCAGCAGCTGAAGTGCTGAGCTTTTAACGCCCGGCGGCCTATTGAATGTCCTCCCAGGCCGGACTCACTGTTTCACCCACACAAATAGAACCTCTTCCTCGGAGGGGGGGGGGGGGGGGGGGGGGCAGCGTCGTGGCTGCTGAGGTTTTGATTCTAGTTCACCTATTGGTTTCTGTCATTCAGCTTCGACCTCGTACGTCTGAGTCTGAAGCTCCTCAGTCGCTGCTGGGCTGTAAAGAAGTTTCAGTGTCACTTCTTGTTGTTGTTGTTGTTGGTGTAATACTGGTGCCCCCCCCCCCCCCCCCCCCCCCCCCCTCAGGTGTGTGATGTCGGGGGCGGATGTGGAGGTGTACCTGTCCCAGGTGCATGATGGGAGCGTGTCGTCAGGCTTCCGGGCGCTGTACGAGGAGCGTCTGCTGCTGGACGTCACGCTGCTGATAGAGGAGCACCACTTCCAGGTACACACACACACACACACACACACACACACCTGTCTGTGGGACGGTGGGGGGAACTTTGCATTGCAGATAATTTAGTTTATTTCAAGTTTTTTCTGATTTGGGTCAGTTTGGTCTTAAGCTATGAATAAAGTGTATATACTTTATGTCCAATAAGCTTTGTGTTTGTAGAGATATTTCACATTTATATTTGTATCAGGAAAATTTGAGGACAATCTTCATTAACATTTTAGATTTCAGGATTTTTACTTATCAAGTACCTCTTGGCAACAGTAGTATTTCTACTAATAAGTAAAGGGTTGGTATTTCGTCAATTTTGTACATCTGTGCAGGTCTGAAAAGAAAAGGTTTTATATAGAAACGTGTTTGTTGCTGCTGTGTGTGTCCCCCCCGCTCCAGGCCCATAAGGCGCTGCTGGCCACCCAGAGCGACTACTTCCGGGTCATGTTCACGGCCGACATGAGGGAGCGGGACCAGGACAAGATCCACATGAAGGGGCTGACAGCGGCGGGCTTCGGACACATCCTCCGCTTCATGTACTACGGCTCGCTGGAGCTCAGCATGCCCACGGTGCAGGAGATCCTCCAGGTACACACACACACAAACACACACACACACACACACTTTGATTTAACACCAGGAATATTTGGAAAAATTAAAAAAAAAACATTTAGGAACTATTTCAAGAAATGAAGTCAGATCATCAGTACACACACAACACAGTAGAAAACAAACACTCGTGTCATCGTTTCTCTTTCTAATGAACACACACTCCCTCATTCTCTGTGACGTTCTTCTAAGATGCTATTAATGGATTAACCACTAGGGGGCAGACTGTTTAAATCAGACAACACTGTTTTAATCACAACAGGCCGTCAATGCTGCACCTGCTGGCTGTTGCATGTTGTTTCTACACCATCATTAGTCTAAATGTCACCATCCAAACGGAGAAAGATAGATACGGAGTGTAGAATTTTCAGTAGCACTAATGTACTACAATATATAACCGTGATAAGACGTGAAGCTTTGTTGCTGATTCTTAAAGAATACAAGTGATACAGCTTTATTTCGTTATAATAGTCCAAGTCTAACATTTTGTTCCAAAGCTTAACATTGTTTTATGTGAACATTGTCATGGACAAAACATGTCGATTTTTTTCAGGAGGTTATATTGGATCAGTTTTACTGGTCCGGCCCACCTGAAATCAGATCAGTCTTTATGTGGACGTGAAGTAAAAGGAGTTTGACAGCCTGTTCTAGAACCTTCCATCAGCCCCCCCTCTCCCCATGTGACAGGCGGCCATGTACGTGCAGCTGACGGAGGCCGTGGAGTTCTGCTGCTCCTTCCTGCTGGCCAAGATCTGCCTGGAGAACTGTGCCGAGGTCATGCGTCTCCTGGAGGACTTCAGCGTGGGCGTGGAGGGCGTCCAGGAGCAGCTCGACAACTTCCTGCTGGACAACTTCGTCCCCCTGATGAGCCGAGCCGACTTCCTGTCCTACCTCAGCCTGGAGAGACTGCAGGTTAGAGCCCGGTTCCATCAGTCTGCCTTATTTCTGCAACATATGCAAATCAATAAAAGAATCCCGTGTAGCTGAAACCAGCGGTTACCTGGAACCAGCAGGATCTTCACATCCAAAATACACAAGCCTTTTACTTCACTAATTGTTCTGAAGTCTGAGGTTTGTTTTCTATAAATAGGACCTTGTCAAAATGTCATTTGGTGTAACCCTAAAAACTTGGTACCAGATAGTTTAACAATTTAAGTTTAAAAAATAATTAAAAGCAAATGCTATTAACTTGTTTTAGATGGAACAATGAAGATCATAAAGTCTGATTGTTCCTACAAGTCTGTGATAGAAGAAAAATGTCAATTATTAGAATTAGGGTTGCACCGATACCGATACCACTATCGGGTATCGGGCCGAAACTTCGCTAAAATACTCGTACTCGTGTTCGCACATAAATGGCCGATACCATGCACCGATACCACTATACAACATCAAAGCAGATGAAACTGATTGCACTACTAGCCTACTAGGCGGGAGATTGTTGCCCTACCTGACTTCAGTGTCTAGGGGGAGACAATGAGCCGGGAAGTTAGGAGATTCTTTCATCAACAAACTAGTGAGCAAGGAGAGTCAGGAGAGTAGGCTAACCTAAGAAATGTCAGCGATTTGGGAGCATTTTAAAATAAAAGAGGACGACAGGAGTAAGGCTGAGTGCAAGATATGTGCTGCTACGGTGTCTAGGGGCGGAAAGAAAAGTACGTCGTTTAACACGAGCAATTTGATCAAACATTTGAAGACCCATCACAGTGCTAAGTACACAGAGTTCGCTAATGCTAGCGCAAGACCACAGCAACCAACCTTAGGGCAAGTCTTGCAAAACCGAGAGAAAATGTCAAAAGACAGCATACGGGCCATAAAAATAACAGAGGCTCTTACTCATTTTATAGCGCTGGATGACCAGCCACTTTCTGTGGTTGATAATGCTGGATTTCGCCGTCTTCTTGGCGTGCTAGAACCACCTCTCAGCACCGTGCAGCAGTGTTGACAGCGAACGGCTGTTTAGCTCAGTGTCACACATTGTGAATGAAAGCAGAAACAGGCTAACACCTGATCATGCAGAGATGATTCTGTTCATCAAAAAAAATCTGCCTCTCACTTTTCCCCAAAATTCTTAGTTTAAAGGTGATAAGTCATTTGACAACATTGAGTGCTGTAAATGTTCTTTAACTGAAACATGGAAATATGTCACATGTTAAGTGATAGTTAATGCACCTGAAAGCCAATGACTGTTCTGATACTTTGTTTAGTTGAATTGTGCAAAATGAGCTACAGTTGCGCTCACTGTTTAGCTGGTTAACTACAGTATGCAACACATTACATTTTCATCTTCTGGTTTTTACACTTTGTCTGAAGTGAAAGCACTGCCTATAGAAGGCCTTTTTTTGTTAAAACCAGAATGATTCATTTATTTTTGGAATAGCCTTTTGTTATACTTTTTGTGTGAAGACTTGTGAAAATCTACAGAAGAGTAAATAAAATCTGCTTCCAAATTGATTAAACTTTCATGGGAACTCCAATTTAAAAAATATCGGTATCGGCAAGTACACAAATAAAAATACTCGTACTCGTATCGGTTTGTTAAAAAGTGGTATCGGTGCATCCCTAATTAGAATTCTAAATCAAGAAGATATAATGAATCTCATACAAATTCAGAAGTCATTTAGCTGTAAGTTTAGTTGGAGCTTTTAGCTTTTATCCATTATGTAAATGTCTCTCTCTCTCTCTCCACCAGGCCTACCTGAACAGCGACGCCCTGAGTCGTTTTCCAGAAATCGAGCTGTACGAGTCCGTTCAGTCGTGGCTGCGACACGACCGACGTCGCTGGAGACACACGGACACCATCGTCCAGTCCATCCGCTTCTGCCTCATGACGCCGGCCAACATCTTCGAAAAGGTCCAAGAATTAATCTGGCTAACAGAGTATCTGCTGCAGAAAAATCTGGTTATCTCAGATTTTGACTTATCAAAGGTTCACTGTGTTGGATTCAGCACCATCTGAACAGACAGAGTTGGTTTCATCCCATTTTCATCATCAAACCCATCAGGGACTAATGAATCTCGCCCAGTCTCTCACGTCTTCGTCCCTCGCCTTCGTCCCCAGGTGAAGACGTCAGAGTTCTACCGTTACTCCCGGCAGCTGCGGCAGGAAGTGGATCAGGCTCTGGGCTACTTCCACGACGTGAACCAGCAGCCTCTGGTGGACACGCGCTCCAACCGCATCCGCTCCGTCCGGCCCCAGACCGCCGTGTTCCGGGGGATGATCGGCCACAGCATGGTCAACAGCAAGATCCTGCTGCTGCAGCGGCCCAAGGTGTCTGGATGTTTGTCCTGCAAGGTGCACGAGAGCCAGAGGAGTCAGCCTGACGCATACATCATATATTATCTATTCATTTATTACCATGTCATGTCCCTCATGTCAATAATCACTATTGATGATAATATCAGCTATAGACTATCAATAATCACTATTGATGATAATATCAGCTATAGACTATCAATAATCACTATTATTGATAACATCATCTTCAGATTGAGATTCTCTCCAATCACTAATTAATCTCATCTTTCTCTGTTCTAAATGTCCCTTAAAGGATATTTTTCTACTTTTTAATCTCTTAACATGTGAGTGAACAAATCTGCTGTTTATGATTATTGGAACAATGAGAAATAGTCTCAGTAACTAAAAAAAACTCAGTTCTGCTTTAAAATGTGAATAAAAAAACATGTACACATGTTTTTTTATTTATTTACACAAACATTTCCTCAGTAACATGAGGAGAGTCCAACTAGTAAACGGTTGTTGTCTCCTGCAGCGTCAGTGACGTTAATGTTAGTTTAGCGTTAAATTAACGTTGGCTGTGTGTTCCTGTCAGGTGTGGTGGGAGCTGGAGGGTCCTCAGGTCCCGCTGAGACCCGACTGTCTGGCCATCGTCAACAACTTCGCGTTCCTGCTGGGAGGAGAAGAGCTGGGCCCGGATGGGGAGTTCCACGCCTCCTCCAAGGTGTACCGCTACGACCCCCGGCAGAACTCCTGGCTGCGGATGGCCGACATGTCGGTGCCCAGGTCAGAGACGGGAAGCTGCCCTGCTGGGGGTCACTGACCACTTCCTGTTGCTGGGGGTCTCTTCTTCTGTTTTGGATTCATTGACTCTTCATTTTAATTCTCTGGTTTCTTTATTCTTCTATAATAGTAAACTGATGATCTTTGGGTTGTGGACAAAAAAAGACATTTTAGCTTCAATCTGCAGCTTTTATTGTTTCTGTCCCTGCAGGTCAGAGTTCGCCGTGGGCGTCATCGGTAAGTTCATCTACGCCGTGGCGGGTCGCACGCGGGACGAGACGTTCTACTCCACGGAGCGCTATGACATCACAGAGGACCGCTGGGAGTTCGTGGACCCGTACCCGGTCAACAAGTACGGCCACGAGGGCACGGTGCTGAACGGGAAGCTGTACATCACCGGCGGCATCACGTCCTCCTCCACCTCCAAGCAGGTGTGTGTGTTCGACCCGGGTCGGGAGGTGGGGGTAGGAGGGGGAGGGGGCGGCGGCGGGGGGGGCTCGGGCGGGTCGGACGCTCACAGGACACGTGGCGGTGGCGGTGGCGTCCGCAGCGGCGGCCCGCTGCTGCCTGGGACCCACGCCAGCTGCTGGGAGAACAAATCCAAAATGAACTACGCCCGCTGCTTCCACAAGATGATCTCCCACAACGGGAAGCTGTACGTGTTCGGCGGCGTGTGCGTGATCCTCCGCGCCTCCTTCGAGTCGCAGGGCTGCCCGTCCACCGAGGTCTACGACCCCGACGCCGACGAGTGGACCATCCTGGCCTCCATGCCCATCGGCCGCAGCGGCCACGGCGTGGCGGTGCTGGACCGCCAGATCATGGTGCTGGGCGGGCTCTGCTACAACGGCCACTACAGTGACTCCATCCTCACCTTCGACCCCGACGACAACAAGTGGAAGGAGGACGAGTATCCCAGGATGCCTTGCAAACTGGACGGCCTGCAGGTGTGCAGCCTGCACTTCCCAGAGTACGTGCTGGAGCACGTCAGACGCTGCAGCTGAGGCCCCGCCCCCTCGCCTTTTTTTTTTTTTTTTTTTTATTTCTACGGACCGACACCGCCCCCCGGCCTGAGGGGGCGGGGCCCCGGGCTTTTAAACTAGAGACCAGCATGGTGGAGAAGACCGGCCACGCGGCTCTGGGGGACGCTTTAACGTCATAACCACGAAACACATTTATCTCATTTAGTTTTAAACAGAATCAAAAACGTCAATGACGTCAGATCTGAAATAACAACTGCAGATATCTGGAATCAGTTTTCAGAATGAAAGATAAAGAAAACCTAAACATCATGGATGATGTTTCTCTATTTCCCTAAAAGTGACATTTCAACAACATGAAACTGTGGTTGGATATGTCTAAACAAGCTTAATTCAAGATATAGTTACTTGATCTGACTTGATACATCTACAACTTCATTTCACCTGGATGAAATAATAATTTCAGATTTTTGACAACAAACATCTGTAATTGTGGTGAATTAACATTATCTGGAACTGGAATTCTGATGAGTCAGAACCAAATTGTAGAAATATCAAACTAGAATTACTACCATTAGTGATTCAGTTCCAGTAATTTACTTATTTATTGGACATGTGGAGGTGAGTTGTAGATTTCTGGAATGTGAAACCACATACACATAAATGGAAAAATGACGTAATTTGTCCTGTAGGAAGATTCTGGTTGTGTAGATCTGGAATGTTTATCCCACTATAGGAACACACTAGTTCCCAGACGTTAAAGCGGCCTCCACAGCTGGCCGTGCAGCTGCTGCTCTCCACGAGGCGTTGGAGCGACGCGGTCCAGCCTGAACATTTTCAGATTTAGCTTTCTCAGAAAAACTTGTGGAAAAAAAAAATCCAGGGGGGGGGGGGTAAGTTTCATTGTCCTGGTTTGTGTTTTCCTGTTGTGTGTTTAGGCAGAAACGCACTGGAAGCTTCACATCAGCAGTTCGACTTATTTAACTCTAGTTACTCTCACTAAGGAACAAGCTGAATAGAAGCTCATAGCAGGTGTTTGGGACGAGCAGAGGGTCAGGTGTTAACTCTACAGGTGTAGTGGAGCTGGTTGAGAGGAAGATAGAGATTAAGAGGATGATGAAGAGAGCAGGGCCCACGCTGTGAATCTGGTGTTAACTCACTTATTGATCCACTCCTTCTCTTCCAGTGCGTTCCAGCTTTTAGTTCAAATTCTGCTTTTTAATCCAGATTCACACACACACTCGTGTTCAGAGGTCGTCACCCTGTACCGGATTCCTCTTGTGTGTGTGTGTGTGTGTGTGTGTGTGTGTGTGTGTGTGTGTGTGTGTGTGTGTGTGTGTGTGTGTGTGTGTGTGTGTGTGTGTGTGTGTGTGTGTGTGTGTGTGTGTGACTGTGTGTGTGTGTGTGTGTGTGTGTGACTGTGTGTGTGACTGTGTGTGTGACTGTGTGTGTGACTGTGTGTGTGACTGTGTGTGTGACTGTGTGTGTGACTGTGTGTGTGACTGTGTGTGTGTGTGTATGACTGTGTGTGTGTGTGTATGACTGTGTGTGTGACTGTGTGTGATTTGAAGGAAATCCCCCCCCACAACCCTCCCCTCTCGAGGGCTCGTTCTTCCTTCATTAATGCTGGCGGCGATGATGATGTCATAGGACGGTGATGATGTCATAGGTAGTGACGGCGGGGGTGTGTTTGGGGTTTCCTTCTTCCTTTCTTTCTGTTTTCTTCTTTCTTTCCTCCTTTCTTTATTTTTTCTCTCTCTCTCTGGTCTCCGCTCAACTTTCCTTCCTCTCGTCCATTCCTGCACTTTACGCTGCTTCTTCTTCTCTTGTTTTCTGGTGTAGCAGCAAACAGCTGGTTGAGGCTGCATTGATGAAAATAAAACGTTTGGAGGCAGAATAACAGCGACCTGATCTATTACAACTGTTTTTTGTTATATAATTCTGCCCTACAACATCATCTTTAATTTATTAGTTTGCTCTGTATTTCCAAACAGGCAAATTATCAATACTGGAACATTCATTGGGTTCAGTAAAAAAAAGAGTTAAGCCGAAACCTTAATATTTTTATTTTGATGCATTAGGAACGCTGCATTTTATACGGATCAAAGTGTGAAGAAAATGTCATTTTTTATTACTTTACAGAAACTGAAAAATGCAGCAATGATGAATCCTGAAGATTTTTATTATTTTACTATTTCTCTGAACAGCCTAATATTGCTTTTACTTCTTTTTCTGTAAATTAGTTTAAAAATTGACCAATTTTTCTTTACAATTTTATTAGGATACAAAATGCAGTGCTTTAAAATAAAAATGATTCAGGCTTTACTCGAGTTTTTGAACCTGCTGCTGTTATTTAAACAAGTTTCTGCTTAATGCAGGAAATGAATGGACAATTACTGCTTTTACCTCCTGAGGTGTATGTATTTATATATGTGATATTTCGCAGATTTATTGTATATTGATTATTGAGCAGAGTCCTTCTGTTTGAATTTAATTTTCCTTCCAATGGTTTCTCAAACATCCTCCAGTGAAGAGACGGATCATTTATCAGCTTCTAGTTAGTGGATCAGGTCATTGTTGCTCTGGCTCCATAACGAGGTTCTTTAATGAGAAGATGAAGCAGCCTTTTCCTTTAAAGTCGTGTCTGCGGCGTCCAGGTGAATTCAAATATGAAATGTGCAGCTAGCTCCTCCATCTCCAATCATCTCACATTAAAAACATCAGGTTTTAAGTTTCTCCAGTTGATGAATCCCAGTGAATCGAGGCTCTGAACAAACAAGCAGCTGGTGTTTCTGCATCAGGGCTGAACTCTGACCAGCATTGAGCCGCCGGCCGACGCCATCTCAAACAACACAAGAAGCTTCATTCAGTGGTTTCAACATTTCTGGGCCTTTACACCTGTTTGTTCCCCCTTTCTTCTTTTTAATTTTCCATGAGCCAACTGTGAAAAGGGCTAAAGCACTAAACACTGATGCCGAGTATTTAAGTTATTTATTTTCTGACGTGTTATCGCTTTCACCGAGCTATGCAGTAACCGTTGATAGGATTATTTATTATGACGAAATTCTGTTGTGAATCGTGTTGTTTTTACGAGTCGTGGCGTGTGAGCGACGCTTTTCTTCCAGTGTGTGAACTGACCAGGTTGCCAAGAAGTACAGTAAGGTTGATAAGATTATAAAAGAAAATCTAGATTTGCAGATTAGCAGGCACTTTGTTTGTTCTGCAACCAATCTACAAACAAACATAACATGTTCTTGTGAGGCAGCAAACTCCAGTTTGAGCCTTGAATTCACCTTTTTTAATTTTTTTTTTTTTTTTTTTTGCACCTGTCATTCAAACACAAACATCCTGAGCCGCAGATTTACAGTGTTCATGCAAAGCCACAAGGTTTGTTTTCTTTAATATCAGGAGGGAACGTTTAAAGGTCCCATACGGTCACTTTTTCTGTCTTTTACCTGAAAACATGATGTCACCAATAAGGTGGGAAGACAAAGGTAGATTTGTGTCTGTCATTGGCTGTGAATGTACAGTTGTGACATCACAACATCAGACATCCTGACTGGTGCTGAGGTTTCTAAAAAACAGGCTTTATTCTGTGTAAAACATAGGACAGTATTTTTCGAACATCTGGAGCTTATAATCAGAAATATATTAATGTTTATTTCTACTGTATGGGACCTTTAAACATTAGTTTGTGTCATTATGCATCTTGACTTCCAAGGAGGAGAACAAAGTTGTTTTTTCCAGTAGTTTGAAAGCAGAAACAATGATTTTGAGGCTAAAATAAAAAAAAAAAGCATCCACACAAAGCCAAATACTTGCTCAGCAGAAGCTAAACAACAATACAGACGTTAATTAAGGATTTTCTTTCAGGTCTCGAACTGTATTTCATGTTTAATTTGTATTTTTTATGAAATCTCTTCACATTTTGCAGGTTCAAAACATTTGACTTTCTTCTTTTGTTCATAAAATGTTTTCTTATGTATGTATGCACTTTTTATTTTATTACGGTGTCATCTTTAGTTTTTTTTGTACATCTACTACCTTTATGAATGGTGTTACACAGGGTTGACACCATGGTTACACTGTCCCCGCTGGTGACATCTAGACCATCACACCTGGCGCTCTGCTGCTCCTCCTCTCATGTTGCTGTTAAAACGAGACATGTGTACCGGGTTAATTTGAGGCTCATTTCAGTCATAGCGCAGCATCCTTTAGTCCACCAGTCTCAGTCTGTCAGTAGGAAATCAGAATAGAGGATTAAAAAGAAAACATACCTTGCTACTACGACTGTATCTGAAAAAGAAAGTTAAAAAAATCAGATTAACATATCTTATAATCTGAGTAGAAACTCTTTGGAAACGATTTGTAACTTCTTTCCAGAAATAAATGTTCATATTGGTCGACTTTCAGCTGGCTTCTGTGGTGTGTTTCTCTCATAACATTGTTTATTGGTTTATAAATAAAAAAAATACCATTTCACAATACCCAAGATGACTATAATTGCAAAAAAATCTAATTAGAAATAATACATGCATTGGGATTTCATGTTTTATTAGGTAAAAGTACATAATTACCTTTAAGATGATAGTTTTACTTTTACTGCAATAGGTAAAATATTGCAATAAAAGTGCATTTAATCCTTTAACGTTTTAATTGATTTATTATATGGTTTTATAATTAGAAAAATCAAAACCATCAACCCCAATATTTTGCTGGATGGCTGAAATTGGTTCACACATGGATCTATTATAGTACATAATAGATATATAACACAGATTATAGAACTATAACACTATACATATATAAAATACATATTATAAAACTAGAATACATAACTAGAATACATCATGAAGTTCCACTGCGCATGCGCCGGCTCTCCCTGCTTGCCGTAGAAAAGCGAAAGTCATTTGAACGAGAATGTCATATGTGAAACTGGTAAATACTTTAAGCGTTTTTCACCTTTTTATAGTTGATAAACACCGTCGTTTATCAGCGTTTGATAGTTAGTAAAGAGAAAAGTACAACTGGTGTAACGTTGGTGTAACGTGTAACTGCGAAGACGTGTTGAGGAATTAACGTTAGCCAACTGCTAACGTTACCGTAAGCATGCCCTTCTCTTCCTAGGATGATTCAGGTATGACCCGCCCTACACTGCCTCTGATTGGTTATCTTCAAGCGTGAAGAGGGCGATTGGTTGAGATTAGCGTAGAAATACAGAATAAGCCAATAAGAAGCGGAGGAGGGCGGGTCAACCCGGAATCATCCTAGGAAAAAAATACTTGTTTACCGTCAGCATCAGTTAAACAGCCGGAGCGTGTTGTTTCCTCGTTATTTAACATTATTTAAACCACACAATTTTAACCCAGGGTTCATTTAAAGAGTCTGAATATGTGTTTTAAGATGTTTTATTCGACAGCGCAGCTTAATTTCTGGTTTATTTCTTCTGTGCGCGTGTGTGTGTGTTGTTCCCCTCCGCCGCCAGGTGTCGCTGCTCGCCGCCGCTCCGCCGCTCGCGGTGCACGCGGCAAGTGACGCGAAGAAGAAGAAGAACTCGCTGAGTATCGATGAGGTAGCGGATCAATCAGTACTGGGTAGAAGTACAAATACTGTGGTCCAAAAACAAAAACTCAACAAGTGTATGTACTTCATTCACTTCAGTCATTACAGTAGGTATAAAAGAAATAAAAAGGAAGTAGAGAATGTTAAAATATAACCAATAAACTACATAAACAACAAATTACATAGAACAATAACAACAACCTTCAACCCTGCAATATGCAAAAATCAAGTACAAGACTTTTTTATATATAGAAATATATAAAGTATATGCAGGTAAAGTGACTGATGGTGTAAAACGAAAGAATAAATATAATTATAAATCATAAAGTACTACTACTTCAGTTGTGCATGAGGAAGAATATCGATGAAAAGTGCCATTTAAATAGAAAACATTGCAAATATGTGTGAAGTAAAAGTACATAAGTATTATCAGCAAAATGTATTTTAAGTATCAAAAGTAAGTACTATGATTTTTTTATCATTATTATTATTTCTATGATCACTTCACTATTACTATACAGTTTTTATAGACTCAGAGCCAGTTCTTGGTACTTTGTGTAGAATAGTAGTAATACTCTACTTTGTATTGTATTTTTTGAAGTTTATTTGTATTTGTACTTTACTTGTTTGTTCATGTGATATTGCTTTATACTTCGCTACATGTCAGAACGAAATTTCTAGTTTCTACTTAGCTTAGCTTTAATTACTTAGGAATATATTTAGATGCTCTTACTATTCAAGTTGTTGTTCTTTTCTTTTTTATTTAACTCTTAACTCATGTTTTTTCTGGTAATATTTCTGCAGATTTACATAAGTAACGTTTTTAGTTCATGACTCTTATTAGTAATTGAATATTTTTAGAAGACAGTATTTAAACTTTTACTTATATTAAGGATCTGATTACTTCGTGCCCTATTAAATAGTACAGCATCATACTTCTATATTTACATATTTTACTACAATACTTTAACAACATCAACTCATATTACTAATGTACCTCACTGTATTGTAATTGTAAAGGAGTACTTTTACGTGGCTCTGCTTCATTTCAGCTGCCGTCTCTATACAGCCGCCCTGAGGAGGCGGAGCCTCGCTACATGGAGCCGGAGGCGGGGCCACTGGAGCAGGGCGTGGCCTCGCTGAGGAAAATGGCCGAACCGTACACAGAGCAGTGGCAGGTAGGGTCACACCTGAAAACACCTGACAACACCTGAGGTGTCACTCTCCCTCTGAGGGGGGGCAGGGTTAGAAATATTAGAAAATAGTCATGATCTGAGAGTGAAATAAAGAAGCTATAGACGATCAATAATCACTATTAATGATAATATCAGCTATAGACTATCAATAATCACTATTGATGATAATATCTCCTATAGACTATCAATAATCACTATTATTGATAATATCAGCTATAGACTATCAATAATCACTATTGATGATAATATCAGCTATAGACTATCAATAATCACTATTGATGATGATATCAGCTATAGACTATCAATAATCACTATTATTGATAATATCAGCTATAGACTATCAATAATCACTATTAATGATAATATCAGCTATAGACTATCAATAATCACTATTGATGATAATATCACCTATAGACTATCAATAATCACTATTATTGATAATATCAGCTATAGACTATCAATAATCACTATTGATGATAATATCAGCTATAGACTATCAATAATCACTATTGATGATGATATCAGCTATAGACTATCAATAATCACTATTATTGATAATATCAGCTATAGACTATCAATAATCAGTATTGATGATAATATCAGCTATAGACTATCAATAATCACTATTATTGATAAAATCAGCTATAGACTATCAATAATCACTATTGATGATAATATCAGCTATAGACTATCAATAATCACTATTGATGATGATATCAGCTATAGACTATCAATAATCACTATTATTGATAATATCAGCTATAGACTATCAATAATCACTATTATTGATAATATCAGCTATAGACTATCAATAATCACTATTAATGATAATATCAGCTATAGACTATCAATAATCACTATTGATGATAATATCACCTATAGACTATCAATAATCACTATTATTGATAATATCAGCTATAGACTATCAATAATCACTATTGATGATAATATCAGCTATAGACTATCAATAATCACTATTGATGATGATATCAGCTATAGACCATCAATCACTATTATTGATAATAAATAATAATAGGTTCATTAAATCTTTCCAACATGTTTTATTTTTTTTTTTGTAGTGTCGATTTGTTTTTTACAAATCAGGTGAAGATAAAATCTTTACATCTGTGTCTTTGTTTCTGCAGCAAACAGGTCAGGCTGCGATGGACAAAGTTGAGGTCAGTCATGTGTAAAAAATCCTTTTATCAACTTTATTTCTAACTATTGATGTTGTTAGGAACTGAGCTATTTCACACTATCCAAACCAGGGTTCTAATATTATTTTATATATTATATTATATTTTATTTTGTTGTGTTTTAAAATGTTTATTTTTTAAAATGAGTTTGCTATTGCTAATAAATAAATGATTATGTATTAAATAAGCTGACAAACATCTTCTCTATATTTGTTAGTTTTCAAAAACACACAACACAGTTTCATCCATTTATTTAGTTGTAAAGCCAAGTTTCTCTTCTCTTTGAATTGTTTTTCAGGTCTAGTTTTTATTACGTAGTTTTGACAGTAACCTTTGGCCTAATTGTCTCGTGTTTTTGTGTCTTTGATAAACTTTACAGAGAGTATACAGAACTGTGGAGCCCAGCATCAACTCCTCAATAAACACAGTCACTGGTGAGGAAATATCATATAAATTCCCTTTTTTATCTTTATGTTTGAAGCCTGAAATGAGGCAAAAGTCAAAGGTCAAAAAGTTCAACCATTAAAACCAATAAAATGTTGAGAAATTGACACAGAAGTTCCAGATGGTTTATAACAGAGAAAAGTTTATTTCTCCTCTAAAACTTCCTGGCAGCACTTTACATCTTAAACGAAGGCTTTGATTAATAATTTCGTTATAAAGGAAAAGCGAAGCACTGACGTCAAATGTTCAGTTTCATCTGATCAGATAATTCTGTTCGTTATCAGCTTTAATGTCTCAGTGTGAGGACGTGCAGGTTTTTTTCCCCTTTAATGACTCGGACGTGTTTGTTGTTGTGGAGGCGTGGTCCGGTTCCTCCAGGCCCCGCCCCCTGACCTCTACCCCAGCGTGGTGGGCGTGGCCTTCTCCGGCTTCCTGGGCCTTTATCTGGCCAAAGGTAAAACTTATCACCAGTAAACACGTCTTTATGATGAACAGATGAATAGTTGAGTCAATAAAGAGTCGGCAGGAGTTCAGGCTTGTTTTGTTTTGATTATGAGTTTTTCTTGTTTTTTTTCTTGTTTTCAGGCTCCAGACTGAAGCGCGTGGCGTTCCCTGTTGGACTCATGGCTCTGACCTCCTCCATGTTTTACCCCCAGCAGGCGGCGTCTCTATTAAAGGTTCCAATGCTACTGGGTCTAACTAAACTAGTTTAGTTGGAACTAAAAAACAGCTTTACACAAACACAGTGTGATTTATTGATAGATTTCATGTTTTATTTCTTTTCTCTGCAGCTTTGATTTAAACAACTCAAAAAAATAATGTCACAATTTCATGGACTTTTAATTCTGACTTTTTATCTCAAATTCTTTAAAAACTTGAAATCAGTCAAATTATCTGCCATTGAAATAAGATAATTCAAGATAATTCTACTCAACATTAGACTAATTGGACTAAATATAATATATTTTACAATAATGCTGCTTCTTTGGCTCATAAACATCATAATTTGTATTTCATATCTTTATATGCTGATGATGTTCTCTTATTTCTGAGTAACCTGGAGTTGTCACTTCCTGCCAGAAATTTAACAGGAAAAAACACTAATTTAACTTCAATTTAAAGTGGTCACTTTATTCTTTATTAAATTATAAACCTAAAGATTATCAATAATGGTTATCCATTGATATCAAATATTTAATATGAATATATGTTGTATCTATATCTCCTGCCTTTACATCTATGAATTAAAAGTAGGTCATTAAGCATAAAATTGCTCCAAATATTAGTTAATAATCAATCAATGTAAACACATTTTTATTGATAGTCTGTATGAAAACTCCTGAAATGTGTTTCTGTGTATAAAAGGAAACAGAAATCTGCAGAATTTCCTGACATCTGCAGAAACGTGAACAGGAAGCAGATAAAATAAAGTTGAAGCTGTAAATCTGTCCTTAACTCTGGTTCAGTTTAAACTCAGGAAGCAGCTCTGGAAACAGGAACCGCTCAGAACATTCTCCTCAGACGTAGAGACGCAGAGACGTAGACGTAGAGACATAGAGACGCAGAGACGTAGAGACGTAGAGACGTAGAGAAGCAGACGTAGAGACGCAGAGACATAGAGACGTAGAGGCGTAGAGACGCAGAGACGTAGAGAAGCAGACGCAGAGACGTAAAGAAGTAGACGTAGAGACGCAGAGACATAGAGACGTAGAGGCGTAGAGACGTAGAGACGCAGAGACGTAGAGAAGTAGACGTAGAGGCGTAGCGACATAGAGACGTAGAGGCGTAGAGACGTAGACGTAGAGACGCAGAGACGCAGAGACGTAGAGACATAGACACGTAGAGGCGTAGAGACATAGACACGTAGAGGCGTAGAGACGTAGAGACGCAGAGACGTAGAGACATAGAGACGTAGAGGCGTAGAGACGTAGAGACGCAGAGACGTAGAGACATAGAGACGTAGATGCGTAGAGACGTAGACGTAGGACATAGAGACGTAGAGACATAGAGACGTAGAGACGTAGAGACGCAGAGACGTAGAGACATAGAGACGTAGAGACGTAGAGACATAGAGACGTAGAGGCGTAGAGACGCAGAGACGTAGAGAAGTAGACGTAGAGACATAGAGACGTAGAGGCGTAGAGACGTAGACATAGAGGCGTAGAGACATAGACGTAGAGACGCAGAGACGCAGAGACGTAGAGACATAGAGACGTAGACGTAGAGACGTAGACGCAGAGACGCAGAGACGTAGAGACGTAGAGACGTAGAGATGTAGATGTAGAGACGCAGAGACGTAGAGACGTAGAGACATAGAGACGTAGAGACATATAGACGTAGAGACGTAGAGAGGTAGACGTAGAGACGTAGAGACGTAGAGACATGTAGACGTAGAGACGTAGAGACATGTAGACGTAGAGACATAGAGACGTAGAGACATGTAGACGTAGAGACGTAGAGACGTAGACGTAGGACATAGAGACGTAGAGACATAGAGACGTAGAGACGTAGAGACATAGAGACGTAGAGACATGTAGACGTAGAGACATAGAGACGTAGAGACATGTAGACGTAGAGACGTAGAGACGTAGACGTAGGACATAGAGACGTAGAGACATAGAGACGTAGAGACGTAGAGACGCAGAGACGTAGAGACATAGAGACGTAGAGACGTAGAGACATAGAGACGTAGAGGCGTAGAGACGCAGAGACGTAGAGAAGTAGACGTAGAGACATAGAGACGTAGAGGCGTAGAGACATAGACGTAGAGACGCAGAGACGCAGAGACGTAGAGACATAGAGACGTAGACGTAGAGACGTAGACGTAGAGACGCAGAGACGCAGAGACGCAGAGACGTAGAGACG